>CABFVX010000065.1:498659-510944 GCA_902151425.1 Timema shepardi
GGGGGGGGGGGGGGGGGGGAGCGCAATAAGTAAAAGAGTTGTATAAATTGTGTAGGTAAAACAAGTTTTTGTTATGTGGCAGCCTGTTCTTATTTAGAACCACCCTTTTTACTAGAATCTTGAGTTTCCCTGCTAATTGCTTTAAGAGTACTGTTGTTTATTCACGAGGGTAGTCACTCATCTTGAAATTACAATTTGGTAAAAGGGGAGTTTAAAGTATATCTGGCTAGATTATTTTTATATTTATTTAACACCGCGTCTTACTACCCATTCGGGTTATACGCTTAAGTACTAATTACGCTTATAGGTTAGGAATTTGGAAGATTGAATTAGAGGAAGGGAACCCACATTTGCGTGAATGAAAAGGGGAAAACCATTTAGGAAAACCACCCCAGTTCACCCGACTGAGATTCGAACCTTGATCTCCCCTTCCTCGGCAGTCTAGCTTAACACAAAACCAGCGTGTTAGCTAACTATGTCACCGAGGTGGGTCTAAATAAAATTGTTTTCAAAACATTCTAAAGCTACAGTGGTGGTAAAACTGTCAACGGTGCCAGCCTGGGTTCCAGTGACTGGAAGGTTGAGGCTTGAATCCCGCTAGAATTTTCTGGATTTTTATTTCAATATCATATTTTACTACTATTTCAATTTATACGCAGCGTAAGTACACGAATGTGCTAGGGATGAAGAAGGTTGAATTATAAATATGTGTACCTACATATGCGTGGAGGTAGTGTGGAAAACCATTAAGGTAAAACAACTCTCAGTACACCCGACCGGGATTTGAACTCAGAATTCCCTGTCATCGTTAGTCTAGTCTATTGCAGGAGTGACGCCTTAGATCATGCGGCCACTGAAGAAGGTCTATAAAACTAATAGATCTACATTCACTTATTAATCCGTCAATTCATGTGATATACAGCTGTCATTTGTGGTATGTTTTAGCAATATCTCTAAAATAACCGTGGAGAGTTAGACTGCTGAACATGGGGAGATCGAGGTTCAAATCTTGGTCGGGTAAACTTTTTTCTTAAAGGTTTTTCCACTTTCCCTCCTCACAAATACGGGTTCACTTCCTCTAAATTCACCCTTACCAATTCCTAACCCATTAGCGTAATTGCTACTTAAGCGTATAAACCGAATGGGTAGTAAGACGCGGTGCTAAATAATAATAATAATAATCTAAAATAAGAGTAATTATACAGTAAAGTATTATAAATATTGACCACAAAAAATTAGTTTGTATTTTCTAAAATTGTTTCAAATGTACATACGTAATAAAATCAAGGTATATTTCCTTTCTCGTCACAAGGTAGTCTGTGGTCTGTAGTCTAGGGCGCAGTTCATTTACATCACGGCTCAAATGTATTTCTCTTGGTATAGGCCTATACGTTTGCTCTCATATCATATTTTAATATAAAACTAACTAATTAATAAAATAAAATGCTTACTAAAATATGACAACATATTAGTAAAAATAAAAAGTGGCTATATCCTGAATTTATTTTAATAAAATATGAGGTTATTTGCTTCTGATTTGAAATTAGGTGTTATGTGTCCATACACACTACAGCTCTCTATTCTTTAAATATAAGCATTTTTGTTTTAGTTCATGTGTTTTAACACAATGTTTATTTAACGGCTTAATTTATTGGGGGGTGACCTGGCGGTCTAGGGGTAAGGTGTTAGACTTCTGTGCTGGCGGCCGGGGTTCAATCCTCGGTCCCGGCACAGATTTATCATGATTTCCAAACCATTCCTTCACCTCTGACAAGACATCTTGTGAATTTGGGGAATGCCAGGCCTCCACTGTGGTTCGGATTCCACGCTAAACTGTAGGTCCTCCATTTCATCTCGCAATCATCCTACCATTACACATTAGCGTAAGTGCGTATAACCCGAACGGGTAGTAAGAACGCGGTGCTAATAATAATAATTTATTGGGTGGAGAGAGGGAAGTGTATACTATATAAGGACAGTTTAGAGCAGTGTTTCCCAAATTGTTCTGTAAACTATAACAGTATTTTCGGGTGACAGTAGTTCTGCTAAACAAATAGATGCAGCTTTGCACGTGATACCATATATTTTATAACCCTTTATTTCCCTATTTCACAGATTGGTTTAACGTAACACCAAATATTTAACAAAATTTTTAATGATCGTTTATAACTTACATAATAACAGATAACGCCTCTCCTGTTATTGCGCGTTCTGAACCTATCAGATACAATAACGCCGTCTGGTCTGTAAAGGATTATGGGGCAGGTTTTATGTTTGAGTGCCAAGTCACAGTTCTAACTATTAACCTTTTGATGTGATTTATTAAAACTTATTAGATGGAACCAGTAAAATGCGGCTGTAAACAAATACATTTATTTTTAATAGTAATCATTTTGATAAGGTGGTGAACATTAATGTAGGATTACCTGCTGGTCTAGGGGTAAGGTGTCAGACTTCTGTTCTGGTATCCAGGGTTCAATCCTCGGTCCCTGCACAGATTAATCTGATTACCAAACGCTTCCTTCACCTTTGAAAAGACGTGTATTAACCACAACTTGTGAATGTGGGTAATGCCAGGCCTCCGCCGTGGTTCGGATTCCACGTTAAACTGTAGGTTCTTCATTTCATCTCACAACCACCCTACCATTACACATTAGCGTAAGTGCATATAGCACAAATGGGTAGTAAGATGCGGTGCTAATAATAATAATAATAGTAATAATAATGTATGTGAATGATAGCGTTAGGTTTCAGTTACTGGCATGATTTTCCCCCCCTAGTTTTTGTACAGGTGTGTCTAATGTAAGATAGTGCTTTGTGAGTGAATTATGACGGTCGTTGTTTAGTCAAGTCCGGAAATAACTTTTTAGGACTTGCTCTGGAGGTGTGATACGTTTGAATTATTGGTTAGAATGGTTGTTATTTTTTCTATTTTATAAAATGGGATGTATAATGTAAGTTTAGTTAAAATAAATCTTTATGTTTCGTGTGAAGTGAGTAAAGAGTTCATTTAATGTCTTTCATATCTGTCAAAGATGGTTGAACTTGTAGTAAATTGGTTATAGGCAGCGAGCATCTTCAAATAAAGTTAGTACTTTATAGGACGTTCACGTCAAAATCGACCTCCGTATTGATCTGAAAGAGATTATTATTATTATTATTATTACTACCACGTCTTACTACCCGTTCGGGTTATACGCACTTACGCTAAAGTGTAATTGTAGAGTGTTTGTGAGATGAAATGGAGGACCTACAGTTTAACGTGGGATCCGAACCACGGTGAAGGTCTGGCACTCCACACATTCACAAGCTGTGATTAATACACGTCTTGTCAGAGGTGAAGGAAGGGTTTGGTAATCAGATAAATCTGTGCCGGGACCAGAGGGTTGAACCCCGGACCCCCAGCACAGAAGTTCAACACCTTACCACTAGACCACCTGGTCACCCCTGAAAGAGATTAAATCAAATAACTTCACAGGTACAGTTTCTTAACTAACTCTGCTTACCCCGGCAATAATTCCCGACACGACATTGCATATCATCACTAAGAAATATTGACAGTAACAAATATTTTGCGCTACGTTAATGGAAAAACACCCTCAGTAGACCCAGCCCCGGGATTAAAACCCTGATCACCTTGTCATTGGCAGTCTATTAATTATATTGCGGGTGTTACGCCTTAGACCATGCGGCCACCGAAGCAGGTCTTTGGGAAAATTTCATATTTTCTTTGTTATTAATAGTGCATTTCGTGTTTTATGGATTTGCGAAATATTTCATTTAGACGAACCAGTCTAAATCTAATCCTAATACCATGATTTATCAGCGATGCTCGCAGCCGTGCTGGATCGTAAAACATTGCGCGGTTTATATTTTAGGAGAAAAGTTCAGGGTCTAAAAGAGCACGCCTTAAACACGCGGTTGAAAATATGAGAGACACAGGAAGTCAATATAGGGTTCATCTTAGTAGACAGATATACAGGCCTCAAAACCTGTCATGGCGAGTATAAAGCTCGGAGATATGTTTTGATTATAGTTTCCTTTCATCCAAGTTAGATGTCTTCCACGTTTTTACTTTTGTAGGATTTTGGTTGAGAGAACAGCTTAGAAAAAAACAAGAACATTTATTTACAGTCGACATTGATAACATTTTACTATATTATTTGTGTTCTTTTATAGCTGTTGATAATATAAGTATAATAAGTGAAAGTCACAGATCACGTGACTTGATGTATGAGTACGTGAAAGTAGAAATAGTAAATTTTTTTTACCAGTAATTATATGTAGTACATCAATATGTAGCTCACCCGCCTCGGTGGCATAGTTGGCTAACGTGCTAGTCGTGTTGAGCTTGACTGCTGAGGACGGGGAGATCGAGGTTCGAATCTAGGTCGGGTGAACTGGGGGTGGTTTTTCCTAAATTGTTTCCCACTCTCCCTCCACGCAAATGCGGGTTCACTTCATCTAATTCAACCTTCCCAATTCCCAATCCATTAGCGTAATTAGTACTTAAAGCGTATAACTCGAACGGGTAGTAAGACGCGGTGCTAAATAATAATAATAATAATAAAATATGTAGCTCACCCGCCTCGGTGGCGTAGTTGGCTAACGCGCTTGTCGTGATGAGCTCGACTGCTGAGTACGGGGAGATCGAGGTTTTAATCTCGGTTGGGTGAACTGGTGGGGTTTTTTCCTAAATGGTTTTCCACTCTCCCTCCACGCAAATGCGGGTTCACTTCCTCTAATTCAACCTTCCCAATTCCTAATCCATTCGAGTCATTAGTTCTTAAAGCGTATAACCCAAACGGGTAGTAAGACGCGGTGCTAAATATTATTACTATTATTATTATTATTATTATTATTATTAATATGTAGCTCAGTTTGTGGAAATATTAACTGTTTCCCAGGGGATGCCCGAATGTACCAATCGTACATCCTTTCCGTGGAGGTTCTTTCCACGTCCCGACGACATGAGGCGATGTTGATAGTGAGTATGAAGGTGTGGAGCAAATGAACATATTAACCTAACCTAATCCCACATACTCGAACCTTGGTGACCATGGGAATTATTTTCTTTCTATGAGATAAAATAGCCAGATAGCAGTTGGGAATCGAACCTGTGTATGTCAGCAACCAGGGGCTCTAGCTACTATACCACGAAACAGGTTGCTTTTAAGATCTGTTCATTCGTTAGATAATTTGTTAATGTATTAAACAATCGGTTTAAAAGTAATTTTGTGGTCTACACATCAAGTGACACCTTTTTGTTATCTATATTTATAGATAGTGCTGCTATCATATTTTATTAAATTATTATTAGCACCGCGTCTTACTACCCGTTCGGGTTATACGCACTTACGCTAATGTGTAATGGTAGGGTGATTGTGAGAAAGATAAATCTTTGCCGGGACCGAGGAATGAACCCCGGCCGCCAGCATAGAAGTCTGACACCTTACCCCTAGACCGCCAGGTCACCTATTTTATTAAAGGATAACTGATTCAAATGTTTTATGACTTGCATAGGTGATCACGTGACAGATTCACAATAGGTTGAATTGTCTGTAACGGAGTGGTCAAGGCTCGAATCTAGGCTGGTTGAACTAAAGGTGCTTTTAAACATTTAATTAATGATTGTGGTATTTAAATCCTCCCTTCATGGGGATGAACTTCCTCTAAATAATATGCATAATCCTGGTCCTTTATCTTAAGGCATTAATAACACTTATTTTTTACCTAATAACTTAAAAAACAAACTGTATTTTACTAATTTAAAAAATTTTTTTTTTCATTTTATTAATGTTCATAACCGCTTCGGTAGTTTAAGGCAAGGGTGAAGAACTCTTTGTGATTGTAAGATATGTCACTTCTTGGATTCCTCATATGGCCTTAAACTTCAAGTATAGTATACTTATACTTAGCACCACGTCTTGCTACCCTTTTGGACTATACACTTAAGTATTAGTTACGATAATGGGTTAGGAAGGTTGAATATAAAGGAAGTGAACCCGCATTTGCATGGAGAGAGAGTGGAAAACCGTTTAGTAACCAGTTCACCCAAGCGAGATTCGAACCTCGATCTCCCCGTCCTCGGCAGACCAGCTCAACACGAATATAGCGCGTTAGCCAACTAACGTCACCGGGGTGGGTCATTCAAGTATAGTAAATGTGGCTTCAATACGATAGAACACTTACCATAGTTGGATAGAGAGGAGTGATTATTTTTCAACATTATGTTTTAAAGATGATTACTTTATTTTAATTAATAAAATACATGCCATTCAAGAATAAATAATTTAAAACGATGGCTAAACATAATATTGATAATATGTGTCAAAAGGTCACTAAGGCCTTAGAGCTGCAGGTTTTCCCATCCATGGTTTAAGGCCTCTTTCCCGCAGTAGAATGGACTGACGATGACGGGGACATCAGGGTTCAAATCCCGGTTCGGTGTGCTGAGTTTTTTTTCCTAAATGGTTTTCTACTCTACCTCTACGAAAATTCGAGTACACTTAGTCTAAATTAAACCTTCCTCATCTCTACTACATTGGTATAGTTAATTTTATATGTGCACAACACAAACGTGTAATAAGATTTGGTGACAAAAAAATATCCCTACCTTTTATTTAGCAAAAACATTTAAAGTGTTTCCAATAATTTGATCTTTTTTTAACTGACTATTTTTATTCTAAACTAGAATAAAGCAAAAGAGAATATACAAATAAAGGAAGATACAAAAATATAGATACGGAGGAGTGGAACTTAGTATAACAATCAATGAATCTTTCTATATAAAAGAAAATATGTGCCTCCTACTTAGCACCCTTTAAAAACAAACCTACAAGAAGTATGGGAACAAGAAAGGGATGTTATTGTTTGTTGGTCACACTGGACCGAACTCTTTATGAAGCGCTCAATCGCCATCTTGAAATCTCATTCCGTCCAACCATTTTAGGAGATGGGTACCACGAGAATAGCAAAACGAACTGGGACGATGTCCTGGGAGCTCTAACGATGAGTCTAAGCTTTTTAACTTTTTTATTTTATTTTACTACTCGCTTCAAAAAGTTTTCCTTGTTCGAAAGTTGTAAAAACAAATAAGGTACGACTTTGAACAGGAAAAGGATGTACGCTTTGGGTCGGAGGCTCAGTGAAGTATAAGAGATTTCAAAACAATTTTTTTTTTTGCCTCCTTTCTTGTGAGTGAAACAGCGCAGCATCCAGGCGTTTTAAGGGGAGATGTTTTTGGGACGGTTGCTAACTGGGAACTGGCAAGCAAGGAAGGCTGTGTGGCCCGCGCCACTATAAATACTGACCTGGCGGACGATGGACTTTGAATACCCGGGGTTTATACCAGGCGTCTCATATCTTCACTAACCAGTGTCGGTGTAACGTTGTTTCGACTTCGGTTAAGGTTTGGGGGGTAAGGGGACACTATGCTCTTGGGTGTCCACGGTACTTTTTACCCCTCAGTTCATCCAGTATCAGTATTCATACAGTTTTAGTTGTCACTCTCGGAGTAGACTGGCCTAATGATATTGGAGACATTAAGGTTCGAATCACGGTCGACTCTATGGAGGATGGTTTTCCCTAAATAGTTTCTCAATCTCCTTCCATGCAAATGCGTGTATATTAACTCTACGATGATTCCTTCCACATCCTTACCTCATTAAAGAATGTATCAGATTTGCATAATACCCGAACAGTTAGTAAAACGTGGTGATTAAAATAAATCAAGTACGTTCTTAACAAATGACCATTTCAGCAGGCCTCACACCGTGGGCAAGAATGGCAAGACGTTGCGCGTTCAAACTTTAATGAATACAGCCGAATATACTAATAAACCTTTTTTCACATTCTAAACGTTTAAAAAAGTACCAACACGTGTCAAATCTACATTTGACTATAGCTCTTAGTATTCTGACACTTTATCGCAGTTGTTAGCGCGTATGAATACTTAAATAAGGTTCTGGGGCTCAATTCCCCATTCGACCTTAACACCTACCTTTGAATAAATTGAGGCCTCCCCTATAAAAGTAATGAACTCACATCTGAAGTCGGGATGTGGTATTTGTTCAAGAATTGGTGTAAGTCGTAAGTTGTAAGTCGTGTACGTTAAATAGCTCTAATAAATGAGTAAACAAGCATTCATTCAAAGACGATTGACCATTAAATTTTCCTTTTTTAGCCACTGGAAATTCTACGGTAGATCACTAACACACATTTATTAGAACTGGAAAACCCTTTATAATAATTGAAACAGAAGCACACCTTTATAGCAACTGGAACACTTACAGCCTTTCAAAAGCACTCAGCCACTAACATTCCTTCATAAGAACTTGGAAAATAACACCCCTTCATAAACACCCTAATACTAACACCCCTTCATAAACACTTGGACACTACATTCATTCATAAACACTTGAGTACTAAAACCCTTTATGTGTGTGTTTGTGTGTGTGGGTGAAGAACATATGAGTGAAGCAAAGGCAGGACATAATAGAAACCACAATATGACTAAAGTTTTGTGGAAAAACCGACTCTAATAATGAGTGAAGAAACGGAAGGACATAATAGAATCCACAATGTGGCTGAAGTTTTGTGGAAAAACTGAATCTAATAATGAGTGAAGAAACGGAAGGACATAATATAATCCACAATGTGGCTGAAGTTTTGTGGAAAAACTGAATCTAATAATAAGTGAAGCTATGGCTGGACATTATAGAAACCACAATGTGGCTGAAGTTTTGTGGAAAAACCGAATCTAATAATGAGTGAAACAGCGGCAACACATGGAACCACTTAAGATCACGAAGTATTCTGGGAGAGGTTGGAGCCAACCTTTATCATGATTCATGACATAACTAAGGAGGGAGAATAAATCTATTTCGATTTAAAATTGTTCATAGGATTTCACCGTACACTTTTTACAACTTAGCTTGGTAGATGTATCATCTATTTATTGTTATTATTATTTAGCACCACGTCTTACTACCCGTCCGGGTTATACGCTTACTGTTAAGAAGGCTGGGTTTTTCTCTGCAAGTGTTAACAATTGTGTCATTATGAAATGTATTTTGTAGACCAGTGGTGTGAATTATTCAGTACCAACGTACCGTTGCCCAGGAGACGCCCGAATGTACTAACTCTCCATCCTTTCCGTTGTGGCTCTTTTCATGTAACAATGAGATGAGGTGATGATGGTAGAGAATAGTGAATATTACGGGGTGTAGCTGATGAAGATCTTTAACTAACTAAAGCATAACTAACGATGCACTGGTGACCATGGGAATTAATACTCTTTCTAGAAAAATACTCCGGTACTAGTAGGGAATTGAACCCGGGACTTTTGTACCTGTAGCAAGGAACTCTGACCACTAAACCACAGAGGTAGTCAATGATAAATATTACTAAAATAAATCATCATCTATTTGGAATTGACCGGACTGCCGATGGTGGGATTATCGGGGTTAGAATCCCGGTTGGGTGTACTGAGGGTAGTTTGCCATAATCTCTTTTTGCCCTACATCCACCCAAATGCTGGCATATTTCCTCTAAATTCCACCTTTGATATCCCTAACACATTAGCGTAAAGTAACATATGCGTATTAGGGTACTCCTTAGCTATACTTGTCAATTATTTAATTTATCAAATCTCATCCCTATTTAGTTTCCTTTTGTGTTAGTAAGTATCTGGTAACAATTTGGAAAATTTTATTCAACACTAATACGTGCCCTAAGGAGGATAAACATTTACATAAATTTGTTAATTCCTAAATTTTCACGATAAAACCTTTATTAATTTTGTTTTAAATTTAAAACACATATTTTGGAGTAAGAACATCTAAAATAAGGCCTAGAATTGCTTAACCACTAAAAAAAAGTTTTTATTACGTTAAATAATAATAATAAAAGGTTTAATATTTATTTGATAGTGACTGCTTCAAGCAATATATAAAATGGCTCCGATAGTCTTTTACGATTTAAAAAAGGTTTTTTTTTTGCTTTTCATCTTTGGTTATAAGATTGTTGTATTCTTCCATAAGCTTTACACCTCTTTCTGCGGTGTTATTGACAACTGTAAGGTTTCTGACTTCTGTAAGGCCATGTTGATAATCATGAAGAAAATTCCAGGTTGCAAGATCACAAGCAATAAAATTGGACGATATGTTAAACAGCTTTAAGAAATTGGATGTGCTTTTTGACACAAAGCCATGTAGTTCTTTGTGTGTAAATACGGTCATTTCCTGAAAATGAAAATTTAAACGCTTGGAGATACAGTTATTTGTTTCGTTTTCTATAAATGCTTTGGCAGTCCCTCACTTTTGATCGACAGGGAATGTATCATCAAAAAATGCTAAAGACACTATTTCTTCGGTAAGATATCATAAATTACCACAAATTTTTGTTGTTGTTGTTTGGGAAATATTTTCCTTTATTAAATTGTAAAAATAAAGATCCCTTTAAAACAAATACAAGGCTTCGACTGTATCCAAAAGCTGATTTTCAGAAAGCAAGTTGTAAATAGCCACTGCCATGTTGTCTTCATTGCTAGAAGCCAATTGAGGGATTACAAAAAGATGCTCTTGTCCGTTAACAGAGACAATTACTAGAAGCCTGTCAACCTTGTCGTTTCTAGTTATTGCTGGACACAACTTTTCATCACAATGGACGACAATAAACTCCAGCTGTAACATCCGATATTTAATTTTTAATACATAAGCACACTTGGCACGAAGCTTTTGGCGGCATTGATGTATTGAGGTTCAATTTATGACTATATCTTCAGTGCTGTGTCCCAAAACTTCTGTAGTAGCCATTGAAATTTGGAAGATTTCTGTCACTTAGCTTACATTTATCAAGAGCTGCTACCAACTTAATAAAATTAATGTTGCCACGTTTCAGTGGTTGGGATGTAACAGGTTGATTTTTGGGACAGAATAGATCTTCGGTTTCATTTTCTGATGAAATCTCATTTTAAAACCAATCTGACACTAAAACAAAAAAACATTTTGTGTGCATAATAGAAAATACTGCCTTAAAAGTGTAATAATTGGACAAAAAATACAAATTTAGTAAGTGTAGTACTTTTATTTTATTGGAAATTTTTAGACTTTTCGCAGCATAATAAATAACTTATGAGATATTTAATAACAATTCTATGTGCTAAAAAGTTAAGACTAGTATGTCTACGATAGTATTGAACTATCAATCTTACAGGCTATTAAAAATACACGTAAGATTTATGTTTCATAACTACAGACTAGCCTACATGTAACGTAAACTCATTAAATATTTAATAATATGTAAAATATAAAGATAATAATAAATATAATATAATTATATTAAACAGACAATATCATAGTAAACTATTCTCCTCGTAAAAAATAAAAAACATATTTAAAATAATTTTGTTGTTTAGCAAAAACAAAACAATTTAAATTTATTAACTTAAACATTTTTTACTTGCACGACTCTTTTATATACATTTTTTCGCTAAAATGTATATCTTATTTTTTTTCGTCGCTCTTTTGCACAAACGTTTTAAGACTTTCTTCATTCTCAGCAGTTTTTTTATCAATGCCCCCTAAAATACTTTTTTATTTGCTTCTGGAGTAATATCATATAGTTCTTCCAGTTTTTCTTTAAAATTACATTATTTTTGCTCTTGTGTTTTGTTCTTGAACTTTTAGAATGTTTTTGAAAACTTCTCTATTCATTATACAAGGCTTCCAGTTTAGCAATGTGATGCCGGGGCTCTCTCAGTGGCACTGGCGCAGCCAATGGGGGAGGGGGGGGGAGATTCAGGGTTGAAACTCCCCCCAGACCTCGCTACTCATCTACCTTTTCTCTTTCATAAAGCTTTTGAAATCATACACGAGGAATTCTACAAATGAAGACAGACTAATGGGATTCATGTACATATATACATAGGTGTCAGTTACGGACCCATATGGAAAAATGGCAGATATGGACCAGCTCTGGCCAGATATGATTTTTCCACATGGGGAGGATGAAGTTTTCAATGAACTTTCTACTGAGCCAAGGAAAATTAACATGAGACTAAAGTGAATTAGTTAAAAAGTGATTTTGTGAATTAAGAGCTAGTTCAAGTTGCTTACTTGAATTTTTAGATTATAGCTCATAAAATAATTTAAAAAAATCAAATTTCCAAAATAGTATTTATTGAAACTTGCACGTGCATGGATACAAATTTGTTCATAAAAACTTAATAGTCATAATAATTACATAATTATCGCCGCTTAGTTGCTCAGTGAGACTAACACC
>CABFVX010000065.1:512166-537267 GCA_902151425.1 Timema shepardi
CCCCCCCCTAATGTGTATTGCCCAACGGGATAGTAAGACGTGGTGCAAACATATAGGGCCAGTTTCATAGTCAAATTTAGTACGCCTCAAGTGCGGCGCTACACTAAGTACATGACGACACCTACCTAAACCAGAATGGAATGGGCCAGTTTCCTATTCGAGAACGGCCCATTCCATTCGAGTTTAGGTAGGTGTCGTCTTGTACTTAGTGTAGCGCCGCACTTGAGGCGTACTAAATTTGACTATGAAATTGGCCTATAGTCTCGACACTTTTGCTTTGTCGGTAGCGTGTTTGTCTACTGTGAACTAAGGGTCCCGGATGCAATTCCTGGTGGCACGGCTGAAAAATCTATCATTGGTGAAATGTGGGTTTCCCCCTTTCACAGTGATGATTTGACGGTAAAGGGGTTGGGTGATGTGTCTGTTATAGATTTAAGTTAGTTTACAAGTCGTGAAATTGTACGTTAAAAACCTCAAATAAATTAAGAATAAAAATTTGTAAATGTATAAAAATACGTATAGATTCACCTTTGCAAATTTAAAATGTTTCCAGGTTTCTCGTTGGCCATTTTTATTTATAGACTGAGAAGATTTTTTTTGTGTGTGTGTCGTTCTTCTCACTCTCTTTTGGTTTTCCATCTCTCTCTTTTACCCCTCAACCTCTCTCTCTCTCTCTCTCTCTCAAACACAATGGGGAACTACAATCAGACCATGTCGCAAAAGAGTCCGAGAGTGATCTGTTTGGTAGTAGCGTGAAGAAACGGTCCTTCTGCCCAAACTAAAGAGCGAGAGAGAAGAAGAAGAATAGATAGAAAAAGAGAGAGAGAGAAACAGCGCCTGTGGTAAGAAGCCATCTAAAACCAGCGACGTGGCCGTCAAGTGTCCCCGGGATAAAGTCTGGCCGGGCCCAGCCCCACCCCCGCGAAAATATCTCGACAACACCGGCAACATCAAGCTTTGATCGGAGTGGCATATTTCTGCGCCACGTTTATTGATATTATCGGATACTTCACTATATTATTATTATTATTATTATTATTAGCACCACGCCTTACTACCCGTTCGGGTTATACGCACTTACGTTAATGTGTCATGGTAGGGTGATTGTGAGATGAAATGGAGGACCTACAGTTTAACGTGGAACCCGAACCACGGTGGAGGTCTGGCATTCCCCACATTCACAAGTTGGGATTAATACACGTCTTGTCAGAGGTGAAGGAAGGGTTTGGTAATCAGATAAATCTGTGCCGGGACCGAGGATTGAACCCCGGACCCCGAGCACAGAAGTACGACACCTTACCCCTAGAACACCAGGTCACCTACTTCACTATAAACACACACACACAAATTGATGGTATTATTCTCCGACGGCTTAGTTCAGTTGGTAGCGTATCTGCCTACTGAGCCAATGTCTTCAGGTTCGATTCCCGGCATAGACTGCGAAAGTTATCATTGGTTAAATGTTGGTTTCCCCTTTCAAAGTGATGAATTATCTGGTATCGGGTGTTGTAACTATTTTAGATTTATGTTAGTTCATAAGCCGTGTGCTGATATAATCAGTCTATGATTAAAAACAAACACTGAAATATTTATTAAAGTTGGGAGTGTCGGGAACGCGAGAAAAGGCCAATGTTTCTTACAAAAATTTTGCTCGCGAGAATTTATAAAATATTGTTTTAGTAGAAACATATAGTTTAATTTTCTTCCCATGGTGATATCAACCGACAATTGTTGAATATCTGTTAAAAGGTGTCCTGGAATTTAATGACAACTTCTTCTCTTCATTTAAAAAGGTTATCATTAAAAAATATTATTCAATACACGATCCCTTAACGAATTTCCCTTCAAAAAAACAAGTATATAACGTTTTCTTTTATATAAAACACTCCCAAGGTATATATTATTTTAAGCAAATTTTTTTTAAAGTAATTTTTTTTAAATTTTGAATTTTAAAGAATAATTAAATTAATATGATGACTATTTTTTTTTAATTTATGAGATATGACCATATATTATATAGCATATAAATATTATAAATTTAAAAAACAATCCATAAAACTGTGTGGGCTATAGTTACAAGACAGACAGACAGACATACGGATCGGCAGACAAACAGATATACAGAATTGTAAGACCCATTTTGGGGGAGAGGGGTGTTTGAAACCACATATTATTATAAGATTCATAATAATCTCGAGTTTACAAATAGTCACGATTCTAATACTTTCTCTATATGAGAAAGTAATAACAACGGGTTAGAGCTAAAATATATAAGTACCAGCTTCCCCCCCTTCATGACCATGTGGGCTAAGGCGCTAACGTCGTCTGATATCGCTTGCCACTGATATGAGAGGAGGGGGTAGTGCAAAGGCTGGGTTTGAATCCTGGTTGGGTGTACTGAAAGTGGCTCTCAATTAGTAGTTTTTAACCCTCCCTGCTAAACATTCGGGTACATTTCCTCAAAATTTTTGCTTTCTCATATCTACTCCATTAGTGTGAATGCGTGGATAACCCGGACAGATAGTTAGACATGAAGTAATTTTTTTTAAGTTACTGCCTTGAAATAGTATTGATGAGAGAAAACCGACCGCATAGCGAAGTTTTGATTAAATGAGGTGTTTAAGGGCAGGCCGTATATTTGAAACTTAAAAATATGAGAAAATACCGTTTATTTTGTTTTACGTTGATGATATTTTGAAATCATTTTAAAATAAATAAAATTAAAAAAGAAATTGATTATTCAAGTATAAATCAATTAATTATAAATTTAGCTAATACACCTAAATTAAGGTACAAAAAGTTTTGGAGATATCTGCATATGTGGTCGCCCAAACTAAACACCTTTCTCTTCTAATCTATTTCACTAGCAATGTGAGGTCATGGTTGTGATTTTAGCCAGATGCACTAAAAGTATTTTTACTCTACTTTCACTCCTAGGAGAAAGAAGTATTGAGATCGTCAAACAAATACATTTCGAGATTTCGGTAAATATTGACATTTCATGACCTACTTAAACTGAGAAAAAAAAGTTTGTGTGATGCTGTATGTTTGTATGTCTGTCTGTATGTCTGTGTGACTTGGTATCTAAAGTTTTTATAAGTTTCCTCTAAGAAGTTTTTAGGATTAGATATCTAGCTCTAAATTAAAGGATAGTCTACTGAAGGGCAAAAAGAAAAAAAAATCGATTTTTTTCAATATACACTGTAACGATTTTGATTATATTTTATATCTAAGCATTGTTTAGTATTACAAACAAAACAGTAAGTCTCATTTTCATATTCAAATGATTTTGAGGTTATGTATACTTTGGATCAGTGGAAATTTTCAATTTTGCAACAGTTTGAGATAAAAAAAATAACTTTTGGTTGTAAAGTAGTAGCTTAAAAATTAAAATCTTTTATTTGGATTATATTTGAATAAATCGAATAGTTTCGAGCAATACGCAAGCTTATATAGTTTTATGGAGCTTTTTAATATCAATATTATTACTATTATTATTATTATTATTATTATTATTAAAATCTGTATTATTGAAATTGATTTTTATCCTCTTAAGGTGGACAGAGATATTCTTATTTTATCAATGTTTATGTAAATGTGTATATTATTTCATTTTAACTCTTTGATGGCGTGCTTTTGTATCAATGTAGATGATTTTGTTTCACAAATCTTACACATTTTTGGTAAATGTCTTTAAAATAAAAATCGATAGAGATAAATCTGTGTGGTGCACTGTACCATATATTTACTAAATGGTTTATCTTTCTTCCACCACACCAATACAAGTACATTTCTCTGAATTCTACCTTCCTCATATATAGCCCCATATGTGATATTTGCCAAATTTATTTAGTTGGTAAATTTCCCTCAAGAATGGTTTGAAATTTTTCTCTCTCAAAAATACCCAGTTTTCTTGGAGGTGTGTGTGTGATTTTAATATTAATATTTGAACTGACTGTCAAATGTCAACAAAACTTGGAAATCACAAAAACACCCACCAGAATATCTCTGGCTTGCGATGTTGACCCTCTTTCGGTAGGTCCTAAATCATTTAAAAGCATAAAATTTCATTTTCTATTCTACACGTTCATATTCTAAAACCTCTCAGTCTGATACAGTCCAATTTTCGTAGAAAGACCTTTTATAAAATACAAATATATTTTTTCCAGCCCACATTGATAACATTTACTATATTGTTAATACTGTAATATTTTATGAACATTGATCAAACATATAAAAAGTGACAGATACAGATGAACTGGCTTATGAATACGTGAAAATAGATCAAGTAATTTTATAGCTATCATATAAGTTTTTTTTCCATTGAAAGTTGTTCTGTGTTGTATATTTGTTTTTAAAGTTTACACTGGCTTGGTAAAATATCAGATCTCTGAGAACAGTAGGTTACAAATGAGCTGCTTTACAATATTCGTGAATTATTTTTAAATAGATACTTCCAACACAAAGGTTATTAAAGGTTTACTGTAGATTTACACGTTCTCCTGAAAACAAGCGTATAACAGAAACGTCCACGTGACTACAGTAGCCCCATGGCTTCTTTGGTGCTGACTGACAGCTGATGGCTTTGAAAAGTTACTAGACAAAATTATGTATCCCTACGCCGAACCATATGATCTGCAAAAACATGTGTTTAGCAGCTGTCACTTAAGACAGTCAAAATGTAGGTATATGCCTAAATGTTGACTGTTAGAAGTCAGCTGTGAACTGTCAGTCAGCACCAAAGAAGCCACGGGGCTACTGTAGCTCTAAGATTTCCGCCTCATCGGCGCGAGTTGTTCTGCTAACGTTCAACTCATCTCTTACTTCGTCCGCTCTGCCTGAGATCTTCGGCACAGTATAACCAATGAAATCTCAAAATCAACCATCTCAATTCAATGCGCATGCGCTGTAGAGCTAGAAGCAAGCAGACAACTTCATTGGCTGTTGTTGGAAGATTTAAAATAACCGTTTAATGGAAAGCTTGTGTATTAGATTTTGTTAGGACACAGCATTCTAATTTGAAAGTATCCATCGATAGAATTATATAAACTATATATTTATCCACTAGAAAATAAAATATGTTGATAGTCGGCTGGTTTAAATTTGCGTTGCAAAGCATCATGGGTCAACACACAGCGTTTGAATTGCTGCGCCAATCAAGCAGATTCTGGTTTATATTTTAGGAAAACGTGTGATTCAAGTATCACTCTAATTAAACATGAACAAGACGCTACAAATGATCAAACTCAACTTGAAGACGAGGGAGAGAGTGCTGAAGGGTTACATATGGAGTTTCGCTTTACATATGAAGGGCAAATGTCACATATGGAGCTTCGCTTTACTTATAAGGGGCAAATGTTACATATGGAGCTTCGCTTTACATAAAAAGGGAAAATGCTACATATGGAGCTTCGCATTACCTATAAGGGGCAATTGTTACATATGGAGTTTCGCTTTACATATAAAGGGCAAATGTTACATATGGAGCTTCGCTTTACTTATAAGGGGCAAATGTTACATATGGAGCTTCGCTTTACATATAAAGGGCAAATGTTATATATGGAGCTTCGCTTTACATACAAAGGGCAATTGTTACATATGGAACTTCGCTTTACATATGAAGGGCAAATGTTACATATGGAGCTTCGCTTTACATACAAAGGGCAATTGTTACATATGGAACTTCGCTTTACATATAAAGGGCAAATGTTACTTGGGTCACATTATGATACATACATAAAAACCTGCTAAAAACAAGAGGTGCATACATTACATTAAATGGGCAATACAGATATATAAAAACGTACTAAAATTGTTAAAACAAAATATATATGAAATAAAAATTGGATGAGTCACTATATAAATGTGAGATTCAAATATAATAAAAAAGACTCGCTTGGCCTATAAAACGGAGTAAACATATGAATCCATCCACACTGTCACGTAACAAAAAACAAAGATCCCCAGAGCATAGAAAATAATATATGAGAACAGGGGGTCGGTGACTTCTTTGGGCACTGATCGGCTTTTAAACACATCACACATAATTTCTACACTCTACTTTGTTTTTTCTCTTGGATTCAATTTTTCTTCAATAAATCAAGTCGTAAAAACTGGTATAATTTATTTTCTCATATTATATTTTTTAATTTTCTTATAACATTATCAACTATAACCGAGCATTATTATTTTACTCACACTCAACTATTATTTGAAAGGGCTTGATACATTTGCGAGTTTAAAAAGCACGAATATCTCTTTTAAAAGGCGATGTGTTTGATCCACGTGATTGACTAGCCACCTCCTCACCTGATGTAGGAATAAAAACCCTATATTATATTGGTTGGGAACGAACCCTGGGCACCTTAATTTGGGGTGAAAGAGAGCGTGAATATATGTCCGAATTTTTTATTTACTTTTGAACCCTTGAAGAGAGAAGTTAATGTGATTGCAAAAAAAAAAGTCTAACTCGATAGTTTGAAAAATGTTAAAAGTTCCTGACCAACCGGAAGCAAAAAAAAGTTCTTTTTGAAATGCCGTCTGTCACTCTGTGTGTCGGTATCTCGAACTAGAGCCGAAAATATTTTTACCGATTAGGCTAAAATTAAATATCTAGGGCTTTCATAAGGTACCCCTGAGTAATTTTTGGGATTAGATATCTAACCCTAAAATTAAGGGTAGTTTACTCACGGACAAAACGAGAAAAAACTGATTTTCTCGAAATATGCGATATGAATTTTGATTACATTTTGTATGAAGGCACTGATTAACATGACAAAAAAAAGGCAACTCTCATTTTCCTACGAAAATGACTTTGAGGATAATTTACATGAGCGGAAGTATCCAATTTTAATCATATCTCTGAAACTATATTAGCTTTGTAAAGTTTTAAATATATCAATCCTCTATTTGAAGTAAATTTATATAAATCCAACAGTTTCCAAACTTTAAAAAAATAAACATAACATTAATTTTTATACTCTTTGGTAGACCAAAATGTTCCTCTTTTCTCAATGTTTCGGTGACAGTGTATATTATTTCATGTATTCTCTTTGGTGTAGTGCTTCTGCAACAGTGTAAATTACTTCGTTTCACAAACCTTACAAGTTTTTAGTAAATGCCTCCATTTTAGAATAAAATAGAAAGCTTGTTCTGTGCATCGTACCATTTATTTAAGTATTTATGATTAAATACACTTTTGAACACAATATAAAATATTGTGTCAGTAGATCCGTTTAGTTTAATTTTATACACAGAATCAACCATCTTTGAATATCTGTCATTAATATAGTTGCATTTAAACAGGCCTTTTTTTTTAGCACCACGTCCTATTACCTGTTCGCGGGCTATACGCCTATGTATTAATTACGCTAGTATTTTTAGGGATTTAGAAGGTTATATTTATAGGAAGTGTACCTGCATTTGCAAGGAGTCAGAGTGGGAAAACATTTAAGAAAAAATACCCATTGTACACCTGACCGGAATTCGAACCTCTGTTTACCCGTCATCAGCAAACTAGTCTATTGCGAGTGTGACTCCTTAAACCATGCGGCCATTGAAGTGGGTAACATAACATTTTTAAATTAAGAGACAAAGTCCTAGCCGAATTAAACAATACCCATGACAAATATTATTTAAGAAATGTTTATATTATTTTATTTAGAAACTAAACATATCCACCGAAGTAATATTTTATTTTTTCTTGGCTAAAAAATGTGTTTCATTATAAAAATCGAAAAGTATACTGACTTTAACTGGAATTTCCACCTCGAGTATGCGCTGCTTTTTCGAATATAACTAGGTTTTTTAAAAGAATAGCTCTCTGTTTATAAAATGCACGTCAAAAAATCAAAATAAATAACACACCTACATTTTGACACAAGCAAACGATTCGCTCTAACAATAAATCAATCCGACTATTTCTCTAGTTTAGCCGCTTCGGGAGCCACATGGTCTAAGGCGTCACTCTCGCAATAAGCAAGACTGCCGATTACTGGGAAATCGTGGTTCTAATCCATGTCACATATACTCAGAGTGATTAACTCTAAATGATTTTCTACGTTTCCCAATGCAAATGCGGTTATCACTTCCTCTAAATCCAACCTTCCTCATTCCTAGCCCATTACCGTAACTATTAAATACGCATATAACCTGAACAGGTAGTAAGACGCGATGCTATATATATATATATATATATATAGATAAGAAACTGAACTACTTATATATATATATATATATATAAGTAGTTCAGTTTCTTACAAAACTATTTTCAAAGTATATTAGTAAGTAGATCTGAGGAGCTGACGCAAATAGTTGCATACGTATGTGAGCTTGAACAGAAAATAAATTGTATTTTTAATCCCTCCAACAACAGCAAAAAAAACATCTGCTTTGTTGTCCATATACATTACGTGTTCTTCAATACACTGACCGCCTACACGTAAATAAATTACGGCACCGGCCAGGTTTCATCTTATTTCTGTTCCTCTCTGATAAGTTTCCGAATAATTTCTCCTGCCACCACTAAGAGCCACAAAAAAAATAATTAAATACAAACAAAAAAATAAAACAAAAGTGGTTCTTCTATTTATTTTTTCAGTTCAAAGTTTCCACAGCTATTAAATTTATTTGGCCCGCGTTCCAAAACAGATTCTATCTTCTCCTACTCAATACCTCCTCCCTCCCACCCAAGTCCCCCGCACCCCCCTTCCTTTTTTTTTGCATCTGTATACTGTTTAAACAATTTGGTTTTCTCTTTCAAAATCTAGGGGTGGGCAGTTACCACTGTAACAGGCCAGAGGAACAATGTTAATTATGACAACTAACACGTTTTTGCACTTTTTTTTTTTTGCACTGGGTCTTCATACCCGTTCGGTTATACGCTTATGTATTAATTATACTAATAATTTAGACATTAGGAAGTTTATTTTTATATGAAGCACACCCGCATTTTCGTAGAGGGAGAGTAGAAAACCATTTTGGAAAAACCACCCTCAGTACACCCGAACTATACTTGCATCTTGATCTCCCTGTCATTGGTAATCTAGTCTTTTGCGAGAGATGCGCCTTAGACCATGCGGCCACCGAAGCGGGTGTATGCACCCTCTTTTTAGAGATATATCTACGTGCATATGAAGACTATAATAAAAATTACTAGAACTATTTTTTATGTAGTCATTAGACAAGTAATGTTATCTGTAGCATTAATTTTTAATAAATATTATAAATACCTATAAAATAGTATTAATAACATTGTAACATTTTTCTTAATCTTGAGGTGCCAGTACACATTATTAAATAATAATTAGTAGTAGTAGTAGTAATAGTAGTAATATTTAAGAACTCCTTTATAATTAGGAACTTTACTGTATGTCATTCATTAAAATATTTTAAAAAACTTTTTTTTATTAGTTTTATAATTTCAAAGTTTTTATATTTAGGTAGCCAATACACTTATTTGTATTAAATTACTGAAACTAAAGATGTTGTTTTTCGTTAAAATTATTTCAATATCATGTAATTATTCTTTATGCTCATTTTATTTTGTATTTTTCAGTTCCGGCCTGTTTTAGGTCCTGTTAGTGTTGGCCAGCCTTATTATAAAGGAAATTGAGATTAAAATTGAATTAAAATTGTTATTATTATTTATACTAATTAAACCAGTGATATTCAACTTTCTTTGTTTGCATACACCCAGATAAAATTTATCTTCAACTTTGTACCTCCAAATTGTTGGTGCTTAATGTAAGCTATACATATTATATAACCTACATCTAAAATAATAAAATTAATTACATTAAAAATAATATATTAAGTTTTAAACTAATAATAGATGTACACATACATATACATATATTTAAATTGTCTGTACCCCAGAATGTCTTCACGTGCCCCTGTGGTTACTTGAACCATAGGTTGCATATCACTGCCTTAAACCCCGGAACTTTATTAACGTCTAAGACTACACTTAAAAACAATTTCGCTAAAGTAATTATCCTTATAGTAAATGTGTTTGTAATGAAGTGTACACTTCGTTTACCATGAATGGTTAGCAGTCCTACCTTGACCAATCACACAAAATGGTACTATATTTTAAGTTATACCATAATGTAATAATGTAGAGCAAGTTTGTTACCGTACAACGTAGATGAAGAGTACATTAATTTGAATTGCCCGCTTCATCAATGGTAGAACGGTCTAAGGCGTCACCCTAATGTTAGATTGGCCTGCTGATGATGGGGGGATCGGAGTTCGAATCTCGGTCGTGTATACTGAGGGTGGTTTTTCCTAAATGGCTTCCCACTCTCCTACCACTCAAATGTTGGTAGGCTACAACTAAAATAATTCCTTCCTAATTCTTAACCCATTAGAGCAATCATCATATATGAGTATAATACGAACAGGTAGTAAGACGTGGTGATTAAAAAAAATCACTTGAACTCAAGTGGTAGTACATATAGAATCAGTCGTTTCAAAAATGTCACTCAAAGTGTAAAGTTGAAATACAGTGGGTGCCGCTTGGAGTGATCGCATCGGGGCTGAGAGGAATTGATAACAATAAACGATTGATAATATTAAATGATACCACATTAAATACAGATGCTTTGTTATAAACGATAACAAGAAGAAACTACAGTATTAATTGTACCGTGTTTTTCATTTAATTTGTGCATGTTAAGTCAAATTACATATGAATATATACTGTATACACTTTTACAGTATTTACATCTTAAAAAATATGAGAGAAATTATATTAAAGTACCCTACAAACATTATTACGTTTAAAAAAAATACTAAACATAACAAAAGTGCTTTACCTGATAAACTGAGGTTATATAGTAATGCGCCGCATTGGTTGTAATGCAAAAATGCACATACGTAATGTTTAGCACTTGCAGAAAATAATTGAAGCTAAAACTAAACGAGCTATCTAAAATTATTATCTTAGTATTTTCACTGTACAGATTTGAAAAAATCCCGAAATTTATTTGCATAAATACCACCATACCATATGGGAGTTGTGGGTTTTTTCTAATTTAAACTTTTATATATGCTTATGTTGGTAGCCCTAAATTACCAAAAAATTATAAGCTTTGACTACAACATACGAAGAGTTTCATATGTTTGAGCATACAAATAGTCGGATCTACAGGAAACTGATAACAATAACTGATTGATAACATTAACCATGATCACAATAAATGTTGTCTACTGTACTTCCCTCAGAACCTCCCCTAACAAGTTAAAAAAAAACATATATTGAATCGAAGGTGATGGCGAAGTAACGGTTCGAATCTCGACAGGGTGCAATGGTAATCAACATGTGATACAGCACAAAGTTTTTCATATTCTTTCTCCTTTATCACCAGTTTACTTCTTCTTAAACATTTATCATCATATCGTCCCAGTAGATTAAACTCTTAAATAGCATTTACGTTAACACGTATACACACTTTTATTTATGCCAGGCCTCCACCGTGGTTCGGATCCCACGTTAAACTGTAGGTCCTCCATTTCATCTAACAGCAACCATTACACATTAGCGTAAGTGCGTAAAACCTGAACGGATAGTAAGACGGGATGATAATAATAATAATAATAAAAATTATATGGGGTGTTATCTTGTGAATGTGAGGAATGCCAGGCCTCCACCGTGGTTCGGATTCCACGTTAAACTGTAGGTCCTTCATTTCATCTCACAATCACCTTACCATTACACATTAGCGTAAGTGCGTATAACCCAAACGGGTAGTAAGACGCGGTGCTAATAATAATAATAATAATAATAATATATGGGGTGTTTAAATCCATCAAGCGTGGTAGAATAGAGCACACATCAAAGTATACCTGTCACAGAAAAAAAAACTAGAAAAATATGACCTTTCATTATATATAATCATTTAAGTGACATTTTGTATTTCTCATTGATAAAACTTGCTTTGAAACCCCTGAGTTTTTTTTTTATAAATAGCCTGTATAAAGATGTTTTCTTTTTTCATCGAATCCTTATAATAATTAATGCTACGTTACTACTGTACACACTTACTCATTTAGTTTATTATAGTTTGGAAAAATGTTTACAATTAATCGCTCATCTGTGAGCTACATTCTTTCATAATATATCTCATTAAAAAAATATTCAGTGCTATTTATTAAATAAAGTAGTCAACAGATATCCATTTTGAACAAAAGTTCCAGAGTAATTTTCAATAATTTTCGAATTTTCAAACAGCATTTATTAGTAAATTACTCTTAAATTCAAAGTAAGAATTACAATCACAATTTCACGTCAAGGTATGACCATTAAACATCGAAATATCAACTTTTAACTAAATAAAGCAAAATGTTTTGTATGTGGTCCTAGGTACAGACAGATAAAAAAAAATTACAAACAGAATCGTAGAACCCACGTTTTACGAGATCGATGGCATATACAATATCAAACAAATAAATCACTTTATAATTTTCAAAATACTTTTATATCAGATACTGTCGACCCCGGTGGTCTTGGGTTAAAGTGTTCACCTCAGGACCTGATGTTCGTGGGTTCAAACCAAGCCGGAGTCGATGGATATTTTTTGAGCGATGTAAATCCGTAGCACAACTTCCGTTGGAACAGGAGTAAAGCCGTCGGTCCCATGTCAATTGTTGAATGTGAACTAATCCTGGAAGGTTTGTGAAAATGCCTTTCCCAGCAGAAAAATTAGTAGGTCCTTTCGCTCTCAATCATAGAAATTCTCGTGTGATTGTGTAATCAGTCATTTCAGAAAGTGCACGTTAAATAGCTCATATAAATAAAAAATATTAATAAATCTATCAGATACTAATATTTTTTTTAAGGTGTACAATTGTTGCAAAACTATTTTTCGTAGAAAGTAAGTTGTCTTCACTATCCGCACATTTAGCATTTTAATTGGTAGTCTTTGTTCTTCAACGTCTTGTCGGCTTACAAAGAACGTGGAATGGATTGTTAACGTTCTCTTCACGTATCTTTTGTAACTAAATGACTGTACAAGTGGTAAGTATTGTATATACACTCTCTTGACGAGTGTTATTCTTCAACTGGACTCTATGTATTGGCTGCTAACGACATTGATATAGAGCAAATGAAAAAAAAACCTCCTTTGACATTGACATGTTTTAGTTTGAAATTGTTTCCGAGTTTCTGATTCAAAGCCCTTTGGGGAAAGATAAACGTTGTACAAATGGTTTATATCAACAATCATTAATAACCTCGCACAGCCCAATTTTCATAGAAAGGGCATTTTTCTGACAGATAAAAAAATTCACTTGATTTAAGTTCATACATAAAGTTATGTGATCTGAAACACTAATAAAATAGTAAAATGAATGATATCAATTTTGATCACAAAATATATGTTTATATTTTATAATTTGATCTTTCTATGAAAATTGGACTGTAAATATAATTCCAGCAATATTTTCTTGATATGCAACATTTGGTGGTAGACAAAAATAAACGTACATAACTAGTCATTTTGAATATATTTCCAACTGAAATGTATTTATAAATACAGTATTTAATTATAATATGTATTTTAAATATTGCGTTTACTAACATCATCTAAATAGATGCCTTAATTATAATAAAATTTAAAAAAATTGTTTGGCAAAACACGAGAAATAGTTGTCCAAATAAATTTTTGTAGTTTTACGAAATTTCTGTTTCCCCTTTAAATATATTTGAAATTTAAAGTGTTTAGGCACATCCTCTATGCATGATTTTTTTAAAGGAAGGGAATTTGTTCTGTAAAACTATGCAAAGCATTGCCTAGAGGAACTACTTCATGTTGTAAATGTATGTATCTTTAGATGAGTGTGCGACAGTTTGACTTAAAACTATTATATCATATATTTTTTGTTTGATTGTTTCAGAAGACTAGTGTATGTGACGTCCTTGGGATCCCGAACCCCCATGTCTGCAAACACGTCGATTGTAAATACATGCTTGATGATAGTTAAAGAATACATCTTGTGATTGAATCCATTTTTGAATATTTGAAACCAAATATACTTTCAAATTTTTTTAAAGCTATAAATACATTTTAAAATATCTGTAACTTACAGTATTTTATTTTTGTTCAGAAATATTATAAACACAATTTAGATAACTTAATCTTCTTGTGCAGCTTTAATTTGTTTTAAAATATTATAAGGAAGAAAGGTGAGGTTCTTCACAATATAAACTTTGTATTACGATTAATTTTAATCTCGTCAAATGTAAGACTCATTACAAAACTTTCATTCATAACCAATAACTCAAATCTTGCAATCTTCAAGTTGTATTTCCATGAATGCCATTACAAATGTTCAAAGACGTCACACACGAGCAAAGCACACTTTTTTTTCTTCAAGCAGTGGAGTTTTATTTCTGGTGTTTATTTTCGCTGCCCGCACTGAAGTTTCGTAATAGCCTCCATCGAAACACAGCTACGGCCAGAAAGTTGTCAACACTCGTATGAAATCATCAATTTCCTCATGATCACCGATAACCAATAAACAACATTAGAAGATCGAAGGATGGAAATTAAGGCGACCACCTCGGTCAGCCAGAAAGCATCGAACGTTTTCAGGCCACATGGCTTAAAATACAATGTTTTAGGTAATATACTGAAACTACTTCTCTTTTATATCCAAGCTTATACTCCCTTTCGACCTTCACCTTGAACCACACTTGGTCATTTCAATAAGAAAGAGGGGGAAAATCTACAAAACATTTTATCTCAAGGTAAAAAGTAAAGCTCACTGCTACTAATTAAATATCTTAAAACTTCTATTGAGAGCCTAAACAAAAAAATATTATATTTGTTAGATGCAGGTTAAATCTAGAGCCCCTTTTTCATCAAACCTAGTCTCATAGCTTCACAAATATGCTTTAAGTGTCGTGGGAAAAGAGCCAATGTCGCATTTTTACACATTTGTCTAAATTAAATACTCAAACTTTAGGGTTGTCAGAGGAAAATAACCATTTTAGGATCTTTCAATTTCATTTTTGTTTGAACCATATTTAGAATTAAATATAGTGTCAGAGCTTAACGTATGTGTGGTAGTTTCTTACTGATCGATACGTCCGCCTTAATGATCTTATACATATGGATGGAATTTTCAACACTAAATTTTTACTTCGATTTATGACCCTTATACTTCGAATTTAAAGCATTGCTCTCAATGTTAGCGCTAGTCAAATTATTATTCACCCCCTCACACTATTTTTTTTAGCATATCTAGTGTTTTCGAATTTGATTGGAGGCAGAGTGGAAAACCATTTAGAAAAAACACCCTCAGAACACCCGAACATGATTCGAACCCTGATCTTCCAGTTATTGGCAGTTCAGTCTAATGTGAGAATAACGCCTTAGACCAGTGGCTCCGAACCTTTTTTAGCTTGCATACCCCTTGGCCACAGAAAAACCTTCTCTGTTCCCTTGGCAGACCATTTCCATATATTATGCCCTTAATTTTTTCCAAATGTTTAATTACTACAGTAGTAATTATTTATAATTAATTTGTTGCAACTGAAAGTCAATGTATTAATAAGGCGAAATATATTTTTACATTCAAAATTCATCAGTTACAATTAAAACAATTTTAACTTATTAATTAATTTATAAATGATTATAAAAACTTTTTTTATGGTTTGAAATTGAAATAATTTTCCTAAGGTCAAATATATATAGGGAAAAAAACTGCACCACCCCTCACTATAGCTTTGATATAATTTCATAACTTTTGAATGATATTTTGACTTACAATGCTGACATTCAATTATTAAAATATTTTCACGTACCCCTAAACGTCCTGGCACGTACCCCACGTTGGGAACCCCTGCTTAATAAGTCCGGTACACAAAGAACACTAGGCTAAGCTAATATTTTCTCTGCTAACTCTTTAGAAAAATAATGGACCATATATTTAAATGTGTTGGTTCACACAGAAATCTAAGCTACGCTAAGCCTTGTTACACCATGCTATGTTTTTTCAAATTGCTGGCCGGGCAATTTTTCCATCTCCTATCTTGAGCCATCTTATGCCGGATTCACATATGAAGCTACGCTACGATATGCTATGCTTTGCTGTGCTATACTATGTTTTAAGATTGCTAGCAAAGTATTTAAACGATCACGTTCACACATCATGCTATGCTGTGCTATGCTATGCCGTACTAAGCTACGCTATGCGAGTGAGAAAAAATGTCTCACCGTGTAGCATAGTATAACATAGCGTAGCTTTAGATATGAATTCAGCATTACATTGCGCATTCACATAACGCAGCTTGGGATCCTTGTTGAACAAACGCAGTGCTGGTTTGGTGAAAACAACCAAAGAAGTGTTGAAGTTTGGTTTTTAGTTTGTTTCACGTGTATTTAAGTAATAATCTATTTAGGTTTTATATTTAATACATGTTTTTATATTTGAATGGAAGCGATTGCATCGTCTCTTCCTCAGTACTATCCTCTGAACTCAAACAAGACATTTTGGAGAGCTCCATCATAACTAAAATTCACTGGAGCAGACCATAAAGAAACAACACTGAATTCTGAAGGGAAAAGAGGGACCATTGCTTAGCTTAGCAGCGAGCGTGAAACCAAACTGACAAAGTATTATCACAGCACAGTACAGCATAGCTTAGCAGTCTGTGTGTACTGTCCTTAATACTATTTAACCACTGTAGAAACCCCCCCTCCCTCATAATGATGCATGTCGGGATGGTCAATTTAGTTTAACGTCGTAACTTAATGTAACATAAGGATGACTTAGCTTAGATATTCTTCTAGTGTGTCTAAGTGCAAGCCAAAACAATACATCTTAATATAACGTTAACGTGACATTAACGTACGAGTAAGTAATCCTTTTGAGAAATTCTACGTAAAGTTTACCGCACGTACTCCCACAGGCCAAAATTGTTGCAATTAACGTCACGTTTATCAAAAAATAAAACTTAATGTGCTATTTATATTAAGCAAACCTAACATAACCTAACCTTCCCATTCCAAAAACGATTAAAAGTTAAATTAAATTAAAAATCAAACCCGTTCTTCTCTTGTCCATTCCTAGGACCGGACAAAAACTCGTGCAATTCATGACCAGACAAGATTTTATTTGCCAGTCAAAAAAAAAGGATAATCGAAGAATCCAGTTCCCCTGATGAGAAGAAATTTTTCCAATTCATAAAATGGTAAATTTCACTTTTGAGGTTTAACATATCTACGCGGATATCCTGAAAGGATAGTAAGACGTGGATCAAGAAATAAACAGAATACTCCAGGAATAGATTGTGCAATGTGTTCAAGTCGATGGTTTACGGTGAGAAATATAAGGGAGAAGAAGGTGGGAAGTGTGGGGGGGGGGGAAGGTTTGGTTGAAAAAAACACTGGAACATACTCCATTAGTAGGTACATCACGTGATAAATTTAAGAAAGATGGGATGCAGCAGATGCATCGGAAAGTTTTCGTTTATCAACAAAACTGTAATGGATTGGCGTGTACCGAGTGGATCAGTGGGATGTTTCACGGAGGTGGAGAGAGGGGAATGGAGGGGGGGGGGAACTAACACAGAAATAAGGAAAGAGGACCTCACTAATGGAGGTTGGCTAAATCGTGAGTATTTAAACGTATCTATAATAGGACTTTGGATAGAATAAACTTTTGGAAAATACACACTTTTTTGTGATCAACACTGATAACATTTTAATCTGTTGTTAGTGACATTTTATAGATGTTAATACTATATATAAAAAGTGACAGTTGTAGATCAAAGACTTGACGTATGAACTTGTGAAAGTAGATATATTAGGTGGTTTTAGCTTCACCTGGGCCTTATTGCAAATAATTATTGAATTATTATGACATATTTTCAACGTGTTATTTCATTGGTTTGAGGTTAGGTAAGTATTATTGTTTTTTGTATTTTAAAATGAAATATAAGACTGTAAGAAAAATTAAATAGTGTACCTAATAGAGTATTTGTGTTTATAATCTACACTTTGTTTGCTTTGTTTATTTAGTAATCATAATTAAGTAATCGTAAAGTTATGTCTTTTTGTATTTAATGAATCTAAACCTCAGCTAGTATTGAATAAATATGGAGGATGTGTGTAACTGTAACTTAAGGTAGGGAAAGCGAACTGAGGGCAGCCTTTTTACATATTTGATGTAAACATTTTTTTTATTTGGTCAAAGGAAATTAAATAATTCTCCAGTAGAAACATAGAAATTTAATTTTCTTAACATGGTGACATCAACAGTTGTTGAATATCTTTCAAGGGTGTCCTGTAATTTAATAAAAACTTGTTCGACGCATTTAAAAATGTGTCTTCTGATACCGCTATGCTCTTGACCGTATTCAAAAACTGCTGATATCACCGTGTGAAGAAAATTAAACTTTATTGTTTCTATTAGAGCAATATTTTTATTTATTTTCGCGAAAAATATGTTTTGCTATAATAACTGCCAAAAACATAGCCCTTGACTCGTGTTTCATAGATCCCCACCTTAAGAAAAATTCATCAGTATTTGTCGGTAGCTAGGAAGAAAAGTAACGTTTGGAGGAAAATATAATCACCAATTCACCTGGCTATAAGAATTCTAGTCCTGAGTTCCCGACTCAGAAATTTCATTACGCCAGTATAGCACGCTGGCACTGATCTAACTTTACCTTAAAGATACCAATATTCCGCTCTAAACGCAAGTAAATACTCAAAAGAAGTGGTTGCCTACCACTATTATTATTACTATTATTATTATTATTATTATTATTATCATCACGTCTTACTACCCGTTCGTGTTATATGCACTTACGCTAATGTGTAATGGTAGAGTGATTGTGAGATGAAATGGAGAGCCTACAGTTTAACGTGGGATCCGAACCACGGTGGAGGCCTGGCATTCCACACATTCACAAGTTGTGATTAATACATGTCTTGTCAGAGGTGAAGGAAGGGTTTGGCAATCAGATAATTCTGTGCCGGGACCGAGGACTGAACACCGGACCCCCCCAGCACAGAAGTCCAACACCTCACCCCTAGACCACCAGATCACCTATCCTACCACTAATGATTTGATTTTTTTTTTCAATTAAGCTTCTAGGATTTTCTTTAATAACATTTATTAATTAATTTATTAGTATTATTACCTGTTCAGGTTATCCGCATATTTACTAATTACCATAATGAGTTAAGGATGTGAAAGGTTGAATTTAGAGGAAGGGTTTTCCGGTATTTACGTAGAGCTAGGGAAAACCACCCTTAGCACACCCGGATGGGATTCAAACTTCGATCACCCCGTCATATTCAGTCTAGTTTATTGCAAGAGTAACGCCCTAGACCATGCGGTCACTGAAACAGGTCCGTAGATAACAGTTCATGATTATAAAACAAATATGGTTGAGGAATCTTTTGCTCAATTTTAATTTTCATCCATACAACTTTAGAACATTTATTTAAGTGTTACTTCCAAAATCTCTAGGACTGTAATAGCATTGTGGTCACGTAGACAAAGGCGCCAGTAACTACTTGTCTGGTTTTTATTTTAACGGAGAGAGCGGAGTTTCAATCCAAAGTAGTTTCCACCTTTCCCCTCCCTACTAATGTCGCTACACTTCCTCGAGATTCTACCTCTTCCTTCCTTACCCCTGGTACCTCGATTGTACCATAAAAGTGCAGTAAACACATAGCAACAATGTAAGCTTTAATTTAAGTAAAGATGAAAATGTAAACAAACACGTTTTTTCAGACGACATTCTGCTGGAGTATTTTTTAAAAATATGGAAAAACTGATACTCAGACAAAGATCTGAACCTTGGCCATCAAGCTTTACGTTCCGACCACTCTACAAACTGAACTTTTAAATGAAACAATGAAAATGTTGAGGAAGGCTCCCAAAAATGTTGGTTTTTACAACAGATCAACGGCTAATTTCAGAAACCACTGTAATTTTCTCACAAAATTTAAATATTTGAAATAATTCAAAAGTGGTTGGCATATCCTTTTTTTAAAAAAAACACGAAACTACATATTTGATATAGGTAGACGGGCCGGAATGGATAGGGACGATATATATCCGCGCCAGATACTTTGCTGACAGTGGGAGAAGACCCACTTCTCCTTATAATATCTCCTGACACGTCTACGTCACGGCTGACCAATGACAAGTCGTATTCGGGGTCACGTGACCGACCGGCCAGTCGGATTGGGAGACTATTTTGGACCCGGTGAAAAAGCTGCAATGGTCCACCAGGGGTCGAGAATTGTCTTTTTCTTTCTCGTTGAAATTAGATAGCCAATTTTTTTTTTAGAAAGAAAGAAAGGTAAAAGGGAAAAAAAAACCTTTACGTATAGCTGTTTTTATTTAGACAATATAATGTAGGAAATCTCAAAAACAGCTCTCAAACTGACAGTCGCAAAATATATACATATATATTGAAACTGAAATAGTTTAATTCTATTTTTGGCGTCCCAAATTATTATAGTTTTTTATATACTTATTTTATAATTTGATTAGAGTTACTTTAAAAAAGTTTTGTTTAATGAAACACCACAGTGAGACCCGATAAGGTTAGAAGAAATACTTATTTTGAAAGTTTACTTTGCCTTGGTATACAATACTAATATTTGCTTATTATTAATACTATCACTTTAAGCTATAATAGATTCTCAATTATATGGTTGAATGAAAAGATAAACGTAAAACCAGGATTGTCATATTTATAAGCAAATGGAATCCACCAATGCATCCCAAATTAACATATAATTAAAAAAAACAAATTAATTTATATATAAAAAAATTAATAATATTTGTCAAGACTCCAAGGTACACAAATATCTTACGGGATTCCTCGATTTTCTCGGAAGAGTTCATACATAGTCGAAACATTAAAATGAACAAAAATAATCCCAAATGCACATTCATACATTCTCCATCAATAAGTATAACATTCTAATCGTCCTAAATTAATATATATATATATTTTTTTCAAATAATATATATTTATATTGATTTAGAACAATACAGAGAAAATGTGTGCTAGCTACTTATTTTTCAGTACTCAACGCATCCCGTGTCAAATCCAAGGTGTGGGCACACTTCCTGTCGAAGATGACAAACTGACCGCCTTGTTTCCTTTCACTTAACACTTTGTAGGGGACGAGTAGGAACACACATTCAAGAGGTTAATTCATTATTGCGGACACGATTAAAATAAAACACACAAACACACACGTTTGGCTTATGGAGTTAAAACAAAACATGGGGTAGGGGGCATTCTTTTAAAATCTGTGGGTTTTTTTAAAATGAAAAGATATAAACCATATAAATAATCACTTACACCAAAACACAGCCACAAAATCCTTCTCGTTTAAAACTTTTTCCAACTGTTTCGAGGTGACTTCTTCGATCACCGATTCGGCCTCTTTCGCACCCGCCGCCCCGCCCCCGGACGCTGGAGGCTGTTTTTTCGCCGCGGAAACGCCGCCGCCACATAACAACAGAAGCAACAATAGGAACAAAAACGGCGAACGCACCGTCGAGAACGATACGGATAAGAAGGATAAAAACGATTTGGTGTGACTACTAGAGTTCGAACCCGGGAGTTTTGGCCAACGTGCCGCCGCCATGGCCCTTCTCCCTCCTCCACACCCGCCGCCTCCAGAGACGCCCTCAACGCACGCACGCACACACACACACACACACGCGCGCGCACGACTAGTTCTTCCACACGACTCTCGGCGAAGTGTGTGTGTGTGAGAGAAAACGAAAGGGACGTCGTCCCTGTCGCACCCCGCCTCACATGTCCTGGCGGAGTACCCACAAGCGAGGTGGGGGTTCGTGCGACGCCCGCTAGAGCGCTCCACTGTGCCTCACTAGCGCCCGATCAAGGGGTCAGTCATTAGAACTATACACGGCGAAACAATTATTAGGGTTAAGGCCTCATTTATACGCTTGAGTTTCGTATCGTCCGGTTGTCGAAGATAATAATTTATCTTTCGTTCTTTATGTATATATATGCACTGTGGTCATATATTCAGGCGCTGTAAAGAGTTCCAGTAATGCCACCTCAGCCATGCGTTTGTTGATCCACGAGGGATCCAGATGTGTTGAATATATCGTCAATAAACAGTCATGTGTTTAATTTGTTAATTTTTAAATTAACCACACAGTTAACGTTACAAATATATGACACTTTACCCCAATAAACAAACCTAACCTCAAAACACGTGGTGACTACAGAGTGAATAAACTGCCTGTGGTGACGATGAAGTAGAGCAGGATACCACAGGGGTAACACAGGTTGGCAAACCTGCCACCATAGTCCGTTTGCATAAATGCGTCTATATAGTCCCAAGAATCATCCAACGATACATTATTGTTGCGTTCTCTAGGGTACGACGGTAAGCCTTTCAGACCGCAACGAAAACATTATCGGATGATATTCCATATATGAACCCATTGTATTCATTGCGTTAGAGAACTGACGATAGATTATCGTCGACAACCGGATGATACGAAACGCATGCATGAATGAGGCCTAAGACAGCCGTCTTGAGTCCGCGAGAGAGTATCACTCGCTGTCAGGTCGCGTGACTTAAGATACAATGGTCTGTGTCGTTTTCTGGAACTACTTCTCTATTAGGCTTAGGCTTATACTCCATTTCGCCCTTCACCTACAACCACCGTTTGTCATGTCAATAATACAAAAAGTGAAAGAAAACTACGTAACTTTTTATCTCAAGGTAAAGAGAAAAGTTCGCAGCCAGTTCACTAATATCTTAAGATTTTCTGTTGTGAACTTATAAAAATAGCTACTATAGACCTGTTTTTAGAGGAATGATAAATATAGGGCAATTTTTCATCAAGCCTAATATTATAGTTTCACAAACATGCCTAAAAAGTAGTTGAAAGTGAGCTGATGTCACACATTTTCACACAACTTTTTTCTATTAATAAAACTCAAAATATATGGGCGTTAAAGGAAAAAGAGCCCTGTTGGCATCATTAGAATTTATTTTGGTGTAATCTATATTTTCAAATAATGTATAGTACAATAAAATATTGCGTTATAGCTGAAAGTCTGCGTGGCATGCCTTCAAATACTTCAAATTCAAGTTTTTCTGCCACAATAGAAATTTTTCTACCAGTTTTATATTTTAATTTGTTTCATAATGTAAAGCATATTTAGTATGCCTAAGATAAGATTTCACGGGGAAGACTAGATGGAAAAGAAAAAAAAAGTTTATTATTTTAGTTTTACAATAAACATCTCAGTTTCTGTTAAACTTCTAATGTCTGCCATTTTCTCAAAAACATACCTTGGCCTTGGCGGGAATATAAATTGGTACTTAGCTAAATACAGGGTAGAGCAGAATCAACTAGATTAGACAATCTGTGCTGAGATTTGTCTAACGCCCGGCGGAACTCACCCGAGCGACATTATCTTCAAAAGATGAAAAAGTGTAGTATTTACAGTAGCCCCATGACTTATTTGGTGCTGACTGACAGCTCACAGCTGACAGCTTTGAAAAGTTACCAGAACAAATAATGTATCCCTACGCCAAACCATATGATCTGCAAAAACATGTGTTTAACAGCTGTCACTTCTGACAGTCAAAATTTAGGCATATACCTAAATGTTGACTGACAGAAGTCAGCTGTGAGCTGTCAGTCAGCACCAAAGAAGCCATGCGGCTACTGTAGTTTGCATTTATTTAGTATTGAATATTTACTTTTTAACTAAACTGTTAATTTTCAAGTTAATACTCCTCTAATTGTTTATGCCCCATCCTGTATAAAGATGCTTTACAGATTTGACTAAGGTGTCGGCTAATCGAGAGTCAATAACGTTGAAATATTTCCACATGAGTTTGTACCATTTAAAAAGTTTCAATACTATTGGAGTGAAGATATACTAATACCTATTTTAACAATGTAATAACCCGCTTCGATGGCCTCATGGTTCAAGGCACTACTCTTACAGAAAATTAGACTACAAAAGACAAGGAAATTCAGTTTTGAATCTCAGTCGGGTGTACTGAAGGTGGTTAAAAATGGGTTTCCAATCTCACTCCACGCAAATGCGGGTACACTTTCTATAAAGATAACCTTACTAATCGCTAAAACCGTTAGCGTAATTAAAACATAAGTGTATAACTCGAATGTGTGGTAAAACGTGGTGCCATTAAATAAAGTAATAACTTGCTTCAGTGGCCGAATGGTCTTAAGGCATTAATCACGTGTTAGACTGACCTGCTGTCTGAGAATATCAGAGTTTGAATCCCGGTAGGATCTACTGAGGGTATTGTTTCATAAATGGTTTTTTAATCGCCTCCCATGCAAATTTGGGTGAATTACATCCAACTTGCTTCCTTCATCCTCCCAGAGAAATTACCATATAATATGCTTATAGCATGAACAAGTAGTATGTAAGAAGTGATTATGAAAAAAAATTGTTATTTACATATCGGGGATCGAATGAGCTAAAGTGTAATTCTTTAAATCTACTTTACCAAACTCTTCCTTCACCTCTGACAAGACATCTTGTGAATGTGGGGAATGCCAGGCCTCCACCGTGGTTCGGATTCCACGTTAAAACTGTAGGTCCTCCATTTCATCTCACAATCACCCTACCACTACACATTAGCGTGCGTATACCCAAACGGGTAGTAAGACGCGGTGCTTATAATACTAATAATAATAATAATAATAATAATAATAATAATTTAATTATACTTGACTACCAATGACGGTAAGACAAGGCTTCAGATCTCGGACCAGTTATATATTTTTTCCTAAATAGTTTTAAACTCCAACTCCACGCAAATGCGGGTACAGTCTTATAAATTCAACATTCCTCTATTCTACTCCATTATCTTAATTAGTACATGTGTGTACAGACTGAAAGGACAGCAATACGCGTTCGTATAAACAAATGATATTAAAAATGTTTTTTATTTTTACGTGTAGGGTATATTACTATTAAAAAACCCGCCTCGGTGGCGTAGTTGGCTAACGCGCTAGTCGTGTTAAGCTCGACTGCTGAGGACGGGAAGATCGAGGTTAGAATCTCGGTCGGGTGAACTGGGGGGGGGG
>CABFVX010000065.1:537368-551535 GCA_902151425.1 Timema shepardi
TTCCCTAAATGGTTTTCCGCTCTCCCTCCACACAAATGCGGGTTCACTTCCTTTAATTCAACCTTCCTAATTCATAATCAATTAGCGTAATTAGTACTAGTACTTAATGCGTATAGCTCGAACGGGTAGTAAGACGTGGTGCTAAATAATAATAAAATTCTATCTAAACTATGAAGAATTGAAAAGTTCCTAAAACAGAGCTCTCTATGAGGTGGCAGAGGAACTATAAGCGCCGGCTTCCATGACTCCGTAGCAGCAATGCAATCAGAGCCATTATGGTTTGTATATGTTAATAATATTTTTGAATCTGGTACGCTTTCATTTGAAAGTGTCAGAAATTGAGACGCAAACTATTTAATACAGAATAACTGTATTTGGAGAGGTAGTGTTTTTTCAAATGACAAAAAAATTGCCTCACCGCCTGCCCGTAGGGGTGTGCGAAGGCCACTTTTTAAATGCGAAGCAAAGTCGAAGTGAATCTTGAAACTTGCGAAGAAAAGTTGAAGTCGAAGCTATCTAGGTTTTTTTGTTGTTGTCACTTAACGCTACTTTTAATTTTTAAATTAATTATTTTTCTAGATCTTGTCAATAACAAGTGCCCGAAAAATTTCGTTATTTATTTTCAAAGGACTATATTAATAATTAATGCACACAGGCTTACTGATAAGCTTAGTAAATTAACAATTAAATATTAATTTTTACTTACATTGTGGAATTTAAAATATTATTTTGCAATTTTTCATATGCATATCCTTTTATCTGCATTTCTCTGATAATAATTATAAATTAAATTTTCTTTTAGTTTATTTTTTCCATATCAGCTATTTTGAATAATCAAGAAAATGCTAAGAAGCTATGAAAAACTTGTGTGTCAAAATGCACTTATAAATTTGTCACAGATAATTCCAGAAAGATAGAATATTTTTTTTCCTCTTCATTTAAAAAAGTTTGTCATCTAATACCACTATACTCACGAGAGATATTCAACAACTATTTATATAACCGTCTGAAGAAATTTAAAATCTATATTTGGACTGAAGCAATATTTTATTTATTTTGGCAAAAAAAAAAGTGTTGATATAAAAAGTGCAAAAACACTCCCCTTAGCTCGTGTTAACTTCACTCCCACCTTGAGGTGATAGTTAGAAAATGTGACCAAGGTAGCCCTGGCAACAATGAAAGTCCGACGTTGCAAGATTATTCCTATTTGAAGAAAGACAAGAGCACCCAAACACAATCACTAAAGCCTACAATTTCTTTAGATATTGATTCTGAGGTTGGCACCAAATGGAGTGGGTCAACCTTCTAGTGAAGTTCAAGGTTTACTAAAAAGAAAAACCACATATGTTAAGGAGTCAGTCTCATCTTGCCAAATTTGCTAGTGACTGGAAGGTTGAGGTTGATTTCTGTCCGAGTGTATTTTGATTTTTTCCTACATAGTCTCCCACTCCTCCACAAAAATGCGGGTACATTTCTCTCAAATTCTACCTACCATATACCTAATTAATATAAAATATGTGGATATACTAGACAAGTTTTCCCTGATTTTCTTAGGAAGGCCATTCTTTGAGACCTTTTATGCCACCAATATACTACTATACATTACAATTATGTCAATAAATAAGTCCTTCTAGAACGAACCTCCTATCAAAATGATGGTAGGCCTAGAGGAGGACGTTACTCACGAGTGGGAAATATTTTTAAGAATAAAATGTGTGCTAAAAGTATTTGGTACAATTTATTTAAAACTTAAATTATAATCAAAGATGTTAAAGATCTAATCGTGCATTTTATTTTCTTCCTTCTTCAAATGTTTGAGGTATAAATCTGTAGATGAATAAAGTTACAGCTCGGTAACTTGTGGACTCCAAGTAACTCGCACGTCTAGACTCGACCTCCAAACTGTCAGGTAGACGAAGAAAACCAATAGAAGTACAGTAACCATCAAGATGAAAGTTCTCTCGATAATCTGGAACCAAGTTTGGAAAGGTGCGTTTAAAGGTCTTCAAACGAGTTTTGAATTATTCTCATATTTATTTTTATTTTTGGAGAGAAGCGGGGAAGGAAGGTAGGAGGAAAAGATCTGTATTATTTTGGTTAGCAAACCATTGTTGACAAAAATATTTTTTTATGAGCTTGTCTAGTATGTAATTTTTGTTAGTCGGACAAATATAACGCATTGATTGAAGTTATTGAGTTTTCACTGACATATTATTAAGGCTTTAAGAAATCTAAATTATTTATTTATTTTAACTTTATTATACGCCATTTCATCTGTCCGAAGTCCGTTCACCGTAGGAATTGTTTTCTGAAAGGCCTTTTTCCCTACCACAAATCTATTATATACTAGGATATTGGTAGGAAAAAAGACCTCCCAGAGATTAATTCCTACCGTGAATGGAGTATATGTCTGTCTACCCAGATCTTTGTTCCACGATTATTTCCAAATGGATGATTCAATAAAACAAAATTTGGTAGGGACATTCTTTGAACCTAGGCCGAACGATGTATGTTATACTTTTTTTTAAATTGGGATATTCTTTTCACTATGTAGTGACGATAAGAAAATGAAGGTAGTGATGTCACAAAAATACTAGTAAGACTAGTAACGATAGTAACATGAAGGAAGAGAGGTCTTCTGTTCACAGAACTACTAGTAAGACTGTAGTGACGATAATAACACCAAGGGAGTGAGGTATACTGTTTGAATAACCAATAATATGTTTATATAACAATGCCCATATTAAAAGAGGTGCCTCCCAAGTTTTAGTTTTAGAACAAAAATTTGTTAATTAAAGCTTGTCTTCCCAAAAAAAAGTAATGGACTCATATAAATAAGTGGGAACTCACTTAACCGACAAAGGCGGGAGTGTTCAACTAATAAGATATAACGGGCTCGGTGCATTGGCTGACAGACGGACTAAATGATCATCTCAAATGCACAAAAGCCCCATCTTTCCCATACGACAGTTGCTTAGCCACTACCCTCCAACAGGAATTTAATCCTAGATGCGTACGTTTGAGAGTTAACAAACTCCTGTTCCTTATCACGTCTAATCCGTTCATTTATAAATTATTTTATATGAATATGAGGAAAAACTAAAATCAGGAATATTTTCCGAACTGATACAATGCATCATAAATATTTTTACCTTAATTCTACCTCATTGACAAAAGGAAAAGTATTTTCACCGTTCAGGTTACACATATTTAATTGCACTAATGGGATAAGAGAGATAGAGGTAAAGAATAATAATAATAATATTTAGCACCGCGTCTTACAACTCGTTAGGGCTATACGCTTTAAGTACTAATTACTCTAATGGATTAGAACTTAGGGAGGTTGAATTAGAGGGAGTGAACCCGCATTTGCGCGGAGGGAGAGTGGAAAACCATTTAGGAAAAACCACCCCCAGTTCACCCGACCAAGATTCGAACCTCGAATCTCCTCGTCCTCAGCAGTCGAGCTCAACACGACAAGCGCGTTAGCCAACTACGCCACCGAGGAGGGTGATAGAGGTAAAGGTTTGAGAAGAAATAAACCCACATTTGCGTGAAGAGAAAGTGGGAAACAATTTAGGAAAATACGCTCTCAATACACCCATCAAAACCTGAACTTCCATTTAAAGACAAACATAACCAGATGAGCTTTATGTTTAGTCCACCAATTTTGCCACCACCACCACCACCACCACCACCACCACCACCATCATCACTATCATCACCACTACCTACATGTCCGTGCAAACCCCATTTAATTACTCTAACGAGGCAAGGATGAAAAATATATTTTTTTTAGAGAAAATTTTTCCCGAATTTGTGTGAAAATCCGGAAATAAATATTAAAATCACCCTTTGTACACATTAAATTTTAAGGTTTCTATGAAATATACAGAATTCAAACAATGCAGCCTTACCTTTCCCTGCCATTGTTTGTTGCTCAGACACTGTGTGTAGCTCATGTTGCTAAACGTCACAGAAGTGTACAGAGGCACCCACTGTCTAGGAAACAGCCAAAACAATAGTTCGTCCAATTTCTTCCTCAATAAGAAAGACCTTTTGTTCACCAAGTCACGCATCTGAACAACATAAATACATGGGTTTAATTCATAGAATAATAAATGTTAGTAAGAGTAGTTTAATATATTTATACAATGTGTTTCTAAAATCACTCCCTTCACTCGAACCACAGCATCTGCGGGCAAAAATAAACTGTAAATCGAAGTAAAAAATTGCTCGAAAAAGTCATCTTGCACTAAACAAATGTAAGTTGACGTTATACGCAGCAGTAAGGTGTCAGATTTATGTGCTGGAGGTCCAGAGTTCAATCTTCGGTCCCGGCACAGATTTATCTGATTGCCAAACCCTTCCTTCACCTCTGACAAGACGTGTATTAATCACAACTTGTGAATGTGGGGAATGCCAGGCCTCCACCGTGGTTTGGATCCCACGTTAAACAGTAGGTCCTCAATTTCATCTCACAGTCACCCTACCATTACACATTAGCATAAGTGCGTATTACCCGAACGGGTTGTTAAACGCGGTGCTGATAGTAATAATATACGCATCAACGCCGGGAGTACGCAACTGTAAGTACATATGTGTACAGCAAGTTGCATATCATTAGGCGGGTAGAAATATCTAGCCGCGAGCAACGTACTCGAAGGGTGATCCCACGTCAAATGCAACCAACGGATACTGTTGTGACCAAGTCAACACATACGTCACATTCACGTCCAAAAAACACTAACATTAGCAGTCATTTGTTTTGCTGTCTGAGAATCAATTTGTGTATTGCCTGCCTAATCATTTGCAATGCAGTGGCGCTCCAATTAACACTAAACACGCCGACAACATGAACAAGGGAAATAAACATGCTAGGTTAACACTTGAAAGCATAAGATTCAATTGCATGTTGACATAAGAGTTCAATAGAGGAAACAAAACAAGCAAGGCCAACATCAGAGCACAATCCATTATTTTCAAAGATGACCTTTATTAGAGTTGGTCAAGATAACTAACATAACAGTAAGAAAAAAAATTGACACACTCATAGAGTGATCTAGGCATGAGCGCCAGCGGTTTAACACTATAATTAAAACTCCGCTAATGCAATGAATAATCTCGCCCCACTCCTAAAAGAGTATCGTTATACTTTCTAGGAAGAAACACAATTGTGAAGTAATCTTAAGTTACTCCCTGACGGGAGACACAGACTACAGACATAGTACAATAGTGATAGTACATTTGTTGCGACAAATATCTTATGGCTCATGACAGGCGAGCAGGGCCGAGACAGAACCTGCTCAACATCTAATATTATTATTATTAGCACCGCGTCTTACTACCCGTTCGGGTTATACGCACTTACGCTAATGTGTAATGGTAGGGTGATTGTGATATGAAATGGAGGCCCTACAGTTTAACGTGGAATCCGAACCACGGTGGAGGCCTGGCATTCCCCACATTCACAAGATGTCTTGTCAGAGGTGAAGGAAGGGTTTTGTAATCAGATAAATCTGTGCCGGGACCGAGGATTGAACCCCGGCCGCCAGCATGGAAGTCTGACACCTTACCCCCAGACCGCCAGGTCACCCTAACATCTAATACAAACAACCTTATTTTAAGAGGTGAAAGAACGATACAAGCTAGTGAAGCTAGCTGGACCTAATTGAATTAGCTGCAATAGTTTCAGAGAATCGACTATTGGTTCCGGTCATAGACACACCGGGAAAATATCTTATGGAAAGTTGCCATTCAGGGTTCTAGGCCTCAACTTAATAAAGGCTGGCGAATAACCAATTAGTATAACCAGGAATCATGAGAAAAACCACAATCAACCTAAGTGCCAACCACTAACCATACATTGGTTATAATCAATCAAAAGCAATCATGCTGCCCCTTAGGGGAGTCAGACATAGACGTCTAATAGAATGCGGGCCTTGCCAGAAGGGCAGGAAAAAAACCACATGTTGTGCACCCCTATAAGGTGAACAACAAGGCATAAATATCTAATTGAATGCGGGCCATGCCAGAAGGGCGGGAATAAACCCACAAGTTGCACACATCACTCAGGCGAACAGTAAGGCGTGAGACGCCATGGTTACACAAGAATAGCAAACCAATACCTAACTAGGTATATACATCGGGCCTGGAATAACCTAAATTCCCCATTTCCCACCTAATGGCCCTGCTTATCACAACATGGTCTTGCAGGTCAAGCAGTGAGACACACTCTAAAGAAATCACTGGTCTTAAGGACCAAGCAGAAAAAACAAGTGATGCGAGAGACCTTTCTTGACATGTTCAACATGACGTTGTCAATAAAAAGCTTGACAAGACAACTTGTGAATGTGGGGAATTCCAGGCCTCCACCGTGGTTCGGATTCTAAGTTAAACTGTAGGCCCTCCATTTCATCTCACAATCACCCTACCATTACACATTAGCGTAAGTGCGTATAACCCGAATGGGTAGTAAGACGCGGCGCTATTAATAATAATAATAATAATAAAAAGCTAACCTAATTAAGCATTTAATAAGCTCAAGAGTGACAAACGCTCTCAATTTGTAAGACAAGAAACTCCTTAACTTTACTTGCTAACACTTAAGCCTCCTACTCCGTTCTAGTTAAAAGTTTTATAGTTCACGGAAAGTTATTTCCGTCTGTCCGGTGAGTCTGACGTCACCATCATCGTGACCACTATGATTTGGAGTAGAATAGATCGGAAAGACGTCGGTCGTCGAATAATAGATTGGAAATGTGTTTTGTTCCCAGCGGGCCGAGGAGCTTTATACTGGTTGAACAGATGAACCACGGGAAAAGGAGGGGGTGTGTAGGGGGGGGGTAAAAACAGCCCTCGATGTTGAGAACAGCACGTAGGCACCTGGACATGTCACACACACCCTCACGAGCCACGCAGAAATTCACTCAGCTAGTTAGATAGTTCAGTTGAGTCCAGTCCAGGGTTGAATGGAGGCAAGAGTGTGTAACTTTTTCGATGGAGCCGCTCAAACCCAGTGATGTTCCCGAGGCGTGGTATGTAACAAGTTGTGTTAAACATACATATATATATATATATAAAAATAATTAAATATCCATTTATATTTTCTGTAGCAGATTTAGTTTGTACGGGCCGGGACTGGTTAGCCAACTACAGCCCCTTGCTGTACACGCACGTACGCACAGCTGCTTGTTTCTGGCGTTGTTGCGTCTAGATTCAGCCTTAATTAATAATAGATTATGGCTTTTCTTAAAAAAAAACCAATACTAGTAATTTCTCTTTCTTTCTGCACAAAGATGCTGTGGTTTAAGCTCAGGCAAATAGTTTATAAATATCCAGTATAGTTAAAACGTTGAGCGATTCCTTCTGTTAACAATCATTTCCAAAGCTCTACTCGACCATTTTTATATTTAAAAAAAATACTATAAGAAGATATGCCTCAAAATCTTAAAATTCAAAAATACTGGTAATCAAATAGGAAGCCGTGATTTCTGAAAATAATAGTTATTTAAGACAGTAATTTCTTAAGCTCCACCAAACTATTATTTTAATAAAAACATTTTCTTTGAGGATTCTCATTCCAAAGTTTGCGAATTTTCAATTGCGAAGTCACAATCTATAGGTCTATATAATATACTTTAGTTGGGGAAGGAAAGCCCTTATTTTACTTTCTCTCAACTCCTTGGAGAGGAAAGTGTAGTGATCGACAAGAAATCGACTAGAAATTTTGATAAATAACGATGTTTCAAGACCCTCTGAAACAGAAAAAGTGGTTTAAATGATGTCTGTATGTGTGTCTTGGGGCCTGTTTCATAGTCAAATTTAGTACGCCTCAAGTGCGGCGCTACACTAAGTACATGCCGACACCTACCTAAACCAGAATGGAATGGGCCAGTTTCCTATGCGAGAATGGCCCATTCCATTCGAGTTTAGGTAGGTGTCGTCTTGTATTTAGTGTAGCGCCGCACTTGAGGCGTACTAAATTTGACTATGAAACTGGCCCTATATATCTGACTAGAGCCTAAACCATTTTACTGATAGGGCTGAACCTAGATATCTAAGGTTTTCACAGGGTTCGGAGGTTTCTGGAACTACATAATATTTAACCATAAAATTAGTGTTAGTTTACCTAGGGAAAAACAAAAAAAAAATTCTCTAAATCTGTTCAAATGATTTTGATTAATTTGGTATCTAAGTATTGTTTAACATTACAAACAAAATTACAATATTAATTATCCCAAGAAAATGACTTTAAGGCTAACTTAAATCAGCAAAAATGTCCAATTCTGATATCTGAGTAACTATTTGAGATACCAAATATCTTATCATTGTAAAGTTGTAGTACTGTTAAAGATAAAATCCTTTTATTTGGAATACAATTTTATAAAATCAATAATTTCTTAGCTATAAGCAAACAATATTTTCATGGTGCGCCTTGACAAATGAAATTGATTATGTTCTTTGGTAGAAAAATGTGTTCCTCTTTTATCAATGTTTCTATAAAATAGTATATTATTTCATGTATGCTTTTTTTTTGTTGGAATGTTTCTGCAACAATGTATATGATTTCGTTTCAATAATATTAAGAGTTTTTTTTAAGTAAATTATTAGGATAAAAGAGAGAGAAAGCCTGTGTGGGGACCCATACTATTAGTTTTTAATAAATATATGTTACCTCACCACGACATGAATAAGCTTCCACCACCCTTGTGTAGGTTAGTTACCTCGATATAGTTGTACATTGCGAGGTCACATATGGCCTCAGCATCTTCGTTCCTCGTCTGGGAGAACTCCGGAAGGACCAATGAGAGGTCATCATTGTGTCTTTCCATCAGCTCGTCTAGAATACGACAATCTTCAAACCCCTTCAATTTAAACAGATTTTAATAATTGAAAAGGTTTTTTTTTTGTTTAAATAAGGTTGGGGGGAATGGAAATAAACGGCCCGGAGGTGTGGGAACACTGTCTAAATGTCATCTAGTTTGGTTTGCTGGGGATGGAGGTGTCAGCGTTTGAATCCTAACCTGGTGTACTAAGGGTGATTTCCCTAAATTGTTTTCCAATCAACCTTCAAACAAAATCTGGTACATTTCCTGTAAAATTTACCTTACACAGGCCTACCTCATCATTATAATAAATTGTGTATAGTATTCATATGTGTTAGTAATTAGGTACTTTTAATTCCGTATATATGTAGGTTGTTAATATTTAAATTAATTTTATTCAAGATTAATATATAATGTTTAACTATTCTCACGTCTGCGGGCTAAATTAGAACACTCGTTTAAAATAGTCCCACAACGGTTTATTGTTATCTGAACTTTAAAATGGCGTCATTATTTATTTTGTATTCTACATATAAATTCATCAAACAAACACACACAAAAAAAGTTTTCTCTGATGACAATGATTTCGAGTTTATAAACAAATGATAACCTGACGAAAAAACAAATATTAGATGAACGTAGAACACTTATACAGCACACACATACACACACAAAATAATCAACTGTAAATTACAAACAAAAGATGCACGCGTGTACCCACTTGTTTCGTTCACCCGACTACCTGTACAGCGATAATTTGTCATAGTTGCACGTTCTATTTCACAATTCCTTACTAAAAAAAATATTCAAAACTATGAGAAATAGTTCTCAAAATTCATAGGGATAATTAGACTTGAAATCCAAAAATAAATTTTAGAAAATATTTCAACATGAAATCCACAAATAGATTATGGGTGATAGTTTAATTTAAAATCCAAGAAGAAATTATAGGCGATAGCTTGGAATCCAAAAATAAATTCTAAGACTCTGGTAAAAATAATAATAATAATAATAATTATTATTATTATTAGCACCGCGTCTTACTACCCGTTCGGGTTATACTCACTTACGCTAATGTGTAATGTTAGGGTGATTGTGAGATGAAATGAAGGACCTACAGTTTAACGTGGAATCCGAACCACGGTTGAGGCCTGGCATTCCTCACATTCACAAGATGTCTTGTCAGAGGTGAAGGAAGGGTTTGGTAATCTGATAAATCTGTGACGGGACCGAGGATTGAACCCCGGCCGCCAGCATAGAAGTCTGACACCTTACCCCTAGACCGCCAGGTCACCAAGGTAAAAATAAGAACATGATAATATAATCATAAACATAATTTTCGGTACTTAGTATTTTTTGAACGTAAGAACCAAAGTTTACTGTTCACAAAACAATTAGTATTAGCTATTATTATACTCTTTGTTAACCTACAGCGTTCATCCCCTGTCCGTAGAAAGGCACCATCGCGTGTGCTGCATCTCCTATGATGAGAGCTTTACAACCGATGTGGTATGGCTTACACTGAAAACAAAATGAATACGTCAGCTTTAGAATGTTTCATCATTATGGAATATAATAATCAATTCACATACAAAATGTAACAAACGTTTGGCAATGAACTTTTTTTTTAATAAAAATATTATGTTAAGATTTCTTTAGTGATATTATATAACAGCCTTCATGGAAGACTAAACAGGAATCAATGATAAGGTCAAATAAAATGGGATTAGATCGTATGTGTAGGAAACGTAAGAAGGAGGGAATTAAGAGTTAATCAGACAGATTGACACTCTCTGTCTCCTCTTCCAAAATCGTAAAACATCTTTGTATAATTTATGTTAGTCGGTTAATGAATAATAATAATATTTAGCACCGCATCTTACTACCCGTTCGGGTTATACGCTTTAAGTACTAATTACGCTAATGGATTAGGAATTGGGAAGGTTGAATTAGAGGAAGTGAACCCGCATTTGCGTGGAGGGAGAGTGGAAAACCATTTAGGAAATACCACCCCAGTTCACCCGACCGAGATTCGAACCTCGATCTCCCCGTCCTCAGNAGATTCGAACCTCGATCTCCCCGTCCTCAGCAGTCGAGCTCAACACGACTAGCGCGTTAGCCAACTACGCCACCGAGGCGGGTGTAGGTTAATGTATTGATGCTTAAAATGCGAGAAAATGTCAGTAATTTGGCAGTTTTTATAGCTAAACCTTTTTGGCTAAAATAAACATAATATTTCTCCAGTAGATACAAGAGTTTAATTTTCTTCACATGGTGATATCAACAGTTGTTGAATATCTTTCAAGAGCATAACGGTATTAGATGACAAACTTTTTAAATGAAGTGAAAAGCGGTTATTACATTTTAAGACACCCTTGATTGACAGATAATCAACTTTTGATGTCACTATATGAATAAAACTAAACTCAACGTCTATACTCGAGAAATACTAGATTTTATTTTTACAAAAAAAAAATGTTTTGCTATAAAAACTGCAAAAACACTTGCCTTTTTTCGCTTCCCCTATATCTACCTCTTAAGAGAGGGTTCCCGATGTCATACAAAAAAGTAGCTTAGGTTTTTAAATAAAAAAAGCCTTGAGGTGTGTATTTTCTCAAAAATCACAGAACGTTAAAAATCAGATTGGCATTTACTGCAAACCCTGTGCTTTGGACAAGAAAGAAAGCTTACTTTAGATTCTTACTCTGGGCAAGACTAGTTTTAATAGAAGCTCAAACCCACTTCGGTGGCAACGTGGTCTAACGCGCTACTCTCGCAGCAGGATAGACTGCCAATGATTGGGAGATCAAGGTTCAAACCTCGGTTGGGGGTACTGAGAAAGATTTTCTAAATTTGTATTCCAGTCTCTGTTCACGCAAATGTGGGTACATTTCCTATAAATATAACCTTCCTAATCCCTAACATATTACCGTAATTAGTACATAAGCGTATAAGCTGGACGGGTAGTAAGAAGAGGCGCTGAAAAAATATCGTCTTCAAACTATCATGACTCAGTATATGACCTATCATCTTAACTCTATATACAGTAGCCCCGTGGTTTCTTTAGTGCTGTCTGACAGCTCACAGCTGACAGCTGACGGCTTTGAAAAGTTACCAGACCAAATTATGTATCCCTACGCTGAACCATATGATCTGCAAAAACATGTGTTTAGCAGCTGTCACTTATGATAGTTAAAATTTAGGTATATACCTAAAAGTTGACTGTCAGAAGTCAGCTGTGAGCTGTCAGTCAGCACCAAAGAAGCCACGGTGCTACTGTATTTATAATTATATAGCGTGTACTCAGTTGATTAAGACGATGATGGTGGAGGTATTTGATGGGTTCTTAAACTGAGGTCCATGAGCCCCTATGGGGGCTATGAATGGGTTACAGGGGTCAGTGAACTTAGCACAAAAAATTATTAAAAAATTGTATAACAAAGCTTGAATTAAATTATTAAGTTTCCTGTTTATTTAACAGGCATAGTTTTCAGCACTTGTTACCATCAAAACCAAAATTAAAACGTACTGTGTTTTAATGATGAGCTATGCATTGCACTGTCAAAGACCGCTCAAAAATATCAACTTGTTATTCAAGAAAAATAACAGCACACTTTCTGTTGAGGTCACTTGAATATTATTTTATAATTTAAAAAAAACGCGATAATACTTCTCTTAGCACACATTTCTTAAACTCCCGCCTTAAGACCTTGACACCCCTTTCGCCTCTTTCCCTCCTTGGTATGTCTCTGACCTTGACGGAGACCAGTGACGATGGTCTGGTCGCGAAGAAGTCCTTGACTAGCTGATCCTGACCGATGAGTGCCACGGCATCCGGAAAGTACTCTCTGAAGAACTCGACCAGTTTCTCCGGGGTGTCCAAACTGTCGAACTTGTGAAAGGGCATGAAGAGGGTGACCGTCCACGACCGGTCCTGGTTGGGTAGGGCGATCATCATGAAGGTCCCTCTGGGCCAGATGTGGAGGTAATTCTGCTCCATCGCGAACTGGAGGCAATCGACAACCCATCGTCTGCTTCAAGAGACCCTTACCGCGATATTTTTATATGGAAATGGCATTTCTGAAGATTCAAAACCACCAAGTTAACACTTAAGGACGTTGCCTACCTGTGACGTAATGGAAAGTCAAGATAGTATTTATCATGATAGTATTTTTACGTTTAAATTGGCTAATTTTAAAGATATAACATTGATACATAAACTGTAAATTCTTACATAACTATAAAAATATCCAAATATTGTCAAAAAATAATATTTTGGGCTTATAAGTTTTTTCTCATACATGTTTTAAATTGTCTATAACTTAAGCTATTTGTTATTTTCATGAAAATGGCCAGTAGGAATCTTCCTGCCAAGATGTAGATTAAACAAGTCCGTGGAAGAATATATCTATCTAAAAAAGGAGACAAGAAAAAGGTAATTTTAAAAAGTATATCAATATTTTTAAGCCACAAATAGTGGAGTAATTTTGTAAATTCTTCATAGGAAAAGGGGAAGTGCTATCATTAGTTAAACAAGAGACCTAGCAGGGTGAACTGTTCATTTCTTTCCTCTATGTATTTAGTATATGGATGTCTAAATGTGATAGTGATTAGACTGCTTAGGTGTGTCAAGTTAAGATGACACCTGCTTCCCCAAATAGCTTCGAAATCTCTAAATAGACAACTCCGTTAACTATCTTGGAATTTTTTATTTTATTCGGTTAAAAAATCACTTTATTTTAATGACAAATATTCAAGAATTGTTGTGACCATTATTTGTAACAATATTAAAATTAACTTAGTTACAGAAGTAATATTTTATTTGTGTACAAACAAATTGTTAAAAAAAACTAGCCTTAACTCGTGTTCTATGCCATCCTAACGTAAATAACATGGTTGAACGGAAAGTCGCGGGCACACAAGAATGGCTCCAGTGGGCTCCGGCCTAAATCGTGTTTCCTCACTAAATGACTCACCTCTCCATCCTCGGTGGGCGGTATGCATAGTTCCAGGTAGCCGTGCTCTATGTAACGCTGACTGTAATCGAACCCAGGTCTCTTCATGAGCTGTCTTCTTATGGTCGAGAAGGCCCCGTCGGCCCCCACTATCAGATCCGCTGTTTCTGACACCTCCTCAGATTGGCCTGCTCTGGAAACGTGGGTGGTTCTTATAGTTTTAGATGACCTGGTGGTCTAGGGGTAAGGTGTCGGACTTCTATACTGGGGTCCGGGGTTCAATCCTCGGTACCGGCATAGATTTATCTGATTACCAAACCCTTCCTTCACCTTTGACAAGACGTGTATTAATCACAACTTGTGAATGTGGGGAATGCCAGGCCT
>CABFVX010000066.1:0-27305 GCA_902151425.1 Timema shepardi
CTGACGTCACCAAGACAGTCACTATAAGGGGCGTGGCTCAAAGTGACGGGTAATAAATCAGATAAAGCTGGCCACTTACTACTAACGTAGAACAAAAACTTGCAAGAGAATGAGACTAAAACATAATGCAAGCGTTATCAGAGGCAATACTGCTTATTTGGATTGAATTCACCATGGCTCCAAGCCATGCACAAGATAGTCAGTCATTTGTTATAACATAGGCTTTAAGGAATAATCATTTACAACTTGTAAGAAAAGTTGTACTGTTGGAGATCACTATAGGTAACGTTTGACAATTCTTCCGTATGCTCTTAAGACTGCAATCGACCAGACAAGTATTAAATACGCTCAGCTGTGGAAAGTTACATATTCATGAACATATATAAAATGAAATATAAAAATGACAAGCAAATAATATACCAAATGATCTTTAATGACTATAGTAAAATCATTTTTACCTATAAAACTATTTATGGTCAAGAAAAGATGTCATCTTACCAGTTATAGCAAGAGTTTTTGTGATTTGATCTTATTTTGTATATATTTACATTTGATATTACCGGCAACCATTTGAGCACATTTCGCTTATTAGATACACCTGGTTTATACTCCTACCAGCTGAGCTGTGGATAGTTTTTCCACAAGACGTTCTCCCTATCCTTTCACCTGAAATGCTGGCGTGGCCTTTTTTTAAAAGTTCTTCTCGATAATTCTGTCCCCTTTGGCTATAATAAAATTCAAGTCTCTGATAACTTGAGAGCTTACGAATAGTAGTAATACTCATAAATACAGTAGATAATAGTTTAATTTACAAACATTTCTAACTTGACTAGAGCAGCCACAATGCATCAGCCCGACTGCTTTTAAAAAAAATTAATACACACCGCAAAAGATCAGTTTACGAGTGCAAGCTTTACAACAGCGTGAACCGTTGAAATAGTTACAGGTTAGGCTTATTTCCCTTACCCCTGTCAGACGCACGGTCGGTAGCGTGTCTGCCTAGTAAGCTAAGGATCCCGGGTTTGATTCCTGGCATGGCTGAAAAATTAATCATAGGGTAAATGCGGATTTTCCCTTTTGCAGTGATGAAATATTAGTGGGGGGGATGGGTGTTATGTCTGTTATAGACGTATAGTATTTAAACGACAGCAACAAGCACGTAATTGTAAAACTATATAATAATAATAATAATAATACGGGATAACCACAGTCATGGAAACCCCGAAAAAGTTAATGAATTTAAAACAACCAGAACACCAAGGAAATGTCAGGATATTTTGTACTTGATCAGGAAAAGATGTATATTTATTTGGATTTCCAGGAAACATAGGCTACTATTCAATCACTGTTTTTATGAAAGTATTATTTTATTATTTTGGAGTGAATTTCAGGAATGGTTTTCTTAAACATCTTAATAAATTTCTATATGAACTTGAGTAAGTGAAATTATTAGTTTTTGGATCAGGGAATGGTCAGGTAATTTTATTTCTGAGATCTTATGGCCACCATATAATAACAACCCTATATATCCCTTCAAGCGTGTGCTCCTGAGTACTCGATACTCTTCGCCTACATCTGATAACACCGCTCCGACGTTCCAAGGGTACGTTGTTGTTGTTGACGAGCTTAAAAGAAACCATTTTATTTTTTCATCTGTCCACTATAAAGGATTCATGAAGATGAGGTGGTTTTATGACTACCTGCCCGTTGGTATCTGCAGCCCGTCCACTATGCTCGTAAACTTTAGTTAGATTAAAAGGGGCTTGTTTCAAGGTTTGTTGGAATCTTGCTCCTTCGCCGGAATCCTCCTCAGCCGTTCGGGAAGGTCACACGCTAAAGACGTTGCCTACTTGGTGAAATCAAATTGCATTTTTTAGAGCCGGTTGCATCGTTAACTTGATGCATCTAAGCATTCTAAGCATTGTCACACTTAGACGCCACTATAAGAAATATAAAGGGACGGAAGAAAATGAATATTTCACCCTGTGAAGCCTCTTATTTATCTGTTAATAACTTTTCCCCTTTTTATCTGACGAGTATAAACACTTAATATTATTATCTGCACCTAGACACCATTGATTTGTATTTCAAAATTAACTTTTTCTTGTTTCCTCTTCTCACTAAGCATTCGCTTCCACATGTTTTACTCTCCATCTTGGTGGGTAATTTTCGTGAGAAAAAAACAACTTAGGTTGTTGTTGGCCATTTAATAACTATTAGTCTACATTGTAAAACTATTTTTATGATTATTTAAGAATTTATTGTAATGATTTCAATGATATTATATTTAAACTGGTTGAATAAAACACACAAATATACACACATACACCTTACCATCGGAAATCATATCTTTACTTGCCATTGCGTCACAAGTAGGTAATGTCGTAAAGTAGGGCCTACACGGTCATGTTCAACATTATTGATGTGTCGACTAGACGCTATAAACGTTAATATGCATGTACTGTACATTAAAGAAATAGCATGACACATGTTATGCTAGTACGAACATTTGAGCTTTCAAATATCAGGGCGCCAATAATTAGTTGTCGCGCCAGTTTAACGTGCACGCTAGTTGTATTAGCACGGGTAAACCTCGATATGTGTGCCAATATACGAATACATCTGACTTCCAGACATTTTCAACTACGACTCAACTGTCCCGCAGGTAAATATTACATAGTATTCAAAACTTAGTTCGAACCTTTTTCTGCTTCGGTGGCCTCGTGGTCTAACGCGCTGATCTCGTGTTGGACTAGACTGCCGGAGATGGGTTGGGTGCACCGGGGGAGGTTTTCCTCCACGTAAATGCGGGTGCATTTATTCTAAATCAAACCTTCCTAGTCCCTAACCCATTAGTGTAATTAGTACATAGGCGTTTAATCCGGACGGTATTAAGAAGTAGTACTATATATAAAAGGGGTTGTCATGGTTATTGTCGCAATAAAAATAAGACATTCCTTAAGGGTATGCTTAGAGCTAAAGTATATGGAGTATTTGTCATAAACAAACGCATTCGAGAATAAAAGTGTGTTTAACTTACAGCACTGGTAATTCAGTACAACACACAACATTATATCAGTCCACAGCAGCCAATTAGAGCTCGTTCAGACGGGGCGGATCCATCTGCGCGGTATCGAGTTGTATTGAGCTCCATACATTCGTTCACACAAGACGGGGCGGTGAAATCGCCCGAGCGGTCTCCGCTGACCGACCGCCAGAAACTCAATACCGCGCGGCTCGAGATTATGAATTTCAATGAGAGCGGATTTGGTGCGGATTGGACGTAGGCAGAGAAGTAAATTATGGAGCGTTTCGATACAGAACCTTTTTGTTAACGAGGTGGAGAAAAGGCCTACCATATCAATCGGACATGGACTGTGAAGAATATTCCAACAAGATTAAAAAAAAACCTAGCTTGGACGGAATTGGTGGATCTATTCGTCGACGCCAGGGATTCATTGGAAAAAAAAAGAACGTACTTGGTAGGTTTGCTCTATATTACAGATATTTATTTTTAGCTATTATCACATATTTATATTATATAAAAACAGTAGGTCCGCGACTATCCGGCCCTCTGTATTATCCGTACTATAAATGTCAAAGTTTTGGTTTTGTAAATATTAACGATATTTTATTTAACTTTTCTTTTATACTCCGCACGGATTCCGCGACGTCTGAACAGCTACCAATTTCCGTACGGATCAAACCGCGTGGATGAATCTGAACGTAGCCTTAGACTCAAAGATCCAACTTTGCCGCCTCGCACAACTTTATGGGTCTTTGGGTGTGTTTTAGTGGGACAAGTCTTGTTAACGTTCGGACTATCCGCAATATAACTATCTTGAGGCACATGCTGTGAAGAGGGAATCTTAATTAAATACACGGTAACATTCTCCTGAAGAGAATGATAAATCGCACCGTGAACTATTAACACATTCCTTGGTACCTAGTCGGTATCGGAACCATTCTGAAATAAGAATCGAGGACGATGAGATGTATACATTGATTTTCTCATGAATAGCCATTTAGAGCAACTCTTAAAAAATACAAAGTTTTTGTTGTCAACAATGATAACATTTTAATATATTATCGTATTTCTTAGATTCTAAGACGCACTTTTTTCCTCTATTTAAACGTCTATGAAAACGAGGTGGGTCTTAGAAGCGATGGCGTCTTAAGATCGCAGTTCTTTTTCGGCCAATATTATGGGATGGTGAAGGTAAAGGACATCTCAGCTGGATCAGACTGAAATTGATTCAGATAAGGGAGATGTTGATGAATAACGTGCTTTTGCTGTTGGTAAATTGAATTACGTAATATAAATATTTCTTAGATATAGGGTGTTTTAGCGTTTTATTTATTTTCTTAGAATCAAACTTTTTTTTGTTCTGTTGGTGGTACTGAAAAATTAAGGTGCGTCTTATCATTTATGGCGTCTTAGAATTGAAGAAATAAGGTATTAGCGTTAACTTAGGTTTTGTTACTATCGATCAAACGTGACAGCTGCAGATTGCATGATTTTTCAAATGAATACGTGAAAGTAGATCAAGTAACTTTTCCTAGTTGTCAGATATGTCCATTATTAAGAAAATTGTGGTCAAGGAGGATCAGATCCTCGCACATGGTTAATGAGAGGGAATACTTGCACTGATATAAGTTGATTACTAAGTCGATGGGTTACCGTACATGGAGAAACAATTTTTCATGTCTCAGTATCGTATCCAAGTTGGTATTTTATTAATCAACTTATACTGAGCGTAGTTTAATATTATGTTAACCATGACCGCACATAATGTGAGTGTAATTACAAATCATAGAGCAAATTAAACTCAGTTAGATGAAAGCGTCTTTCTCAAAATAAATATAAAGCATAATCAACTATTTCAGGTTTAACTAGGTTAAGACATATTAGGCGCTGTTCTCTCCTATGTGTTTATTTCACTTAAACACATGTGTATCCGTTGTCAACAGTGTTAACTTGTGTACTAGGCTCTAAATATCATTTCTTGGAAACCAACCAACGTCGATACGACTAGACCATCATTTCAGCAGTTTAACACCCCCAATTTCCATCGCTTAAAATATTTATTCACTTAGATCAGCACCGATTCTCAATTGGCTTAAGGTGGCAGGCTTGAAATAAATTGGAGGTCAGGGCTTGAATCTCAACCACACTGGATGATGGGTTATCTCTGTTGTATTCCCAAGTGTAAGACAAGGTACAACACCTTAATGTGGGGGTGTATGGAACGCTGTTAGTGTTTTTGCAGTTTTTACAGCAAAACTTTTTTTTTACCAAAATAAAAACATTGATCCACTAAAAACATAAGAGTTTTATTTTAGTCTCATAGTAAAATTAACTGTATTTGAATATCTGTCATGAGAACAGCGGAATTTAATAAGAAGAACCTTTTTAAATGAAGAGAACAAGTTGTCATTAAATTCCAGGACACCGTTGACAGATATTCAACAATAATATTACTTTTGAGGTCTCTATGCGGAGAAAATTAAACTTTATATGTTTATATCGGAGCAACATTTTATTTTATTTTATTAAATAAAGTTTTGATATAAAAACTAGATAGTTATTTGATTTATTTTGACTAAAAAATGTTTTGATATAAATTACTGCCCTTAATTCGCATTTTCTACTTTCTCACGTAAACTTCGCCATATTAAATAAAGACGTTCAAATAAATAAAATCTTATCTCAACACCATGACGGGTACACCTTTTATAAATGCCTTTATCACCCTTACATCATAGATTGATCCTTTAATTTATTTTTTTCAAAAGTAGGGCTACGAAGTAATATAAAACCTTCTTTATAGAACCTTATATGGTGGTATTTTCATTCAAAACTAGCTTCTACTAAAAGCAGACACATTATTCTCCTTCCAGTTATGGGTAAAGTTTTTGTTTGAAAGAAACATCTGAGTAATTAAAGTATTCATCTCTTGAACACATCATCGACCCGCCTCGGTGACGTAGTCGGCTAACGCGCTATTTTCGTGTTGAGCCAGATAGCTGAGGACGGGGAAATCGAGGTTCGAATCTCGGTCGGATGAACTGGGGGGAGGGGGGTTTTACCATAAATTGTTTTACAATCTCCCTCCACGCAAATACGGGTTCACTTCCTCTAAATTCAACTTTCTCCATTTCTAATCCATTGGCGGAATTAGTACTTGAGCGTATAAACCGAATGGGTAGTAAGACGTGGTACTTAAAAAACAAACAACATCGGACAAAACAGCCACTATTTGAATAATCTCAACTCACAAATCACTATTGTGTCGAGATAGGGGGACGGGAGAGGACGCTCATCTATTGGACTAGCCAATAAGTCGGCGGCTATATTCTGTTTGATTTCTTTTGGCACCGCGTTTTACCATTTGTTTGGGCTACACGCTTATATACGATCGATATATCTCGTAATAATCACGTTAATGTGTTAAGGTTCAGGAAGATTTAATTTAGAGAAAGTGTATCCCCATTTATGGGGAGGGAGAGTGAAAAACCATTGATAAAAAACCACTCTCAGTACATCTGAGTGGTATTCGAACCCCAATTGCCCTGTCATAGACAGTATATTGAGAGAGTGACGCCTTAAGCTACGAGGTCACCGAATTGGGTGTTGTAATGCAATTGGTTTTTAAGTCTGAAACTAATACCTACGCACCTGCTTCAGTGGTTGAACAATTTAAGGTGTCACTGTTGTGATAGACTGGCCTGCTGATTACAGGGCGATCGGGGTTCGATCCTAATCGGGTCTACTGAGGTTTTTCCCCCCAAACAATTTTCCACTTTCCTTCCACGCAATTGCGGGTAAATTACCTCTAAAATGCTCCTTTCTATTCCTACTATATTAGAGTTGCTATCATATATACGTATAGCCTGAACAGGCTTTAAGACCTGGCGTTAAAAAACCCACCTAGTCGGACTGCACTTCGATGCCACCGCGGTACACCTACACACATTTAGTTAGTGTACACAGCTTCATGTCTTGTTTGCTTCTGGGCTATAAGTGTAGCTAATTGTCTGTTTGTCCACGTGGCTTAAGACGAACCTTTTTTTATATTCATATTTAAAAGCGTGTTTATTTGTTCCTTCTCCAGCTGTCTTTACGTATAATTCAACAACTCTCTACAATATGACTAAGTACACACACGTGTGACTTGATGTGGCTTAAGTGCTGGTTATGTTTAAGAATCACATCTCATTCAATGCACAGAACCAGTATTTTACGTAAAACCGTTCACACAATGTAAAAATATATTTTTCAAAAATGATGATTGACTTAATATTATGCAAGGGAGTGATCTTCCCCCTATTTTTTCAATCCAAATGTGGGTGTATTTATTTTAAACGTCTCTCCCCATATATTCCTCTTAGCTTAAGCTGTTAATAACCACGGTTATAAACGCACTAATACTAAAATTATTTAAAAACAATAACGAATGTTGGGTTGAACACCCGTCCGCCTTTCCTCCTCATACTCGTCCTGCTTCCTCCCCACTGCTTACAGTTGTCACCAAACCAGGAGGTCATTTTGCAGTTGACTGTATGCCCCTTGCTGTTTTGGTCAACGTGGCTGAATCGCTGTTTTGCTAATATCCAAATATACAGAGTGCTACAATACTTGTTCTTACGATACTTCCAGTAGATCTCAGATAATATCCAATGATACATAGGGCCACAATTATTGTTCTAACAACGCTTCCAGTAAATCTATTATTACATTTCCATTGAATCTCAGATATATATTGATACAGAGCGCTATAGTTCTTAATTTTAAAAGGAACAGGGTACGTGACATTGTATGTTAAATAAAGCCTCATTAAACATTTTTTAAAATAATATGTGTTAAAAAAATAATTAAGAAAATAAAACTATTGAGAGAGCAGGCAAGAGCTGATTTTACATTGGGGGGAGGGGGGAGATCTGTGAATATGAGCTAAGGGATATTAACGCCTAAGAATCGCACCTGTGTGGGTATACTACGCAGGTGTACTGGAACTAGAATAATTAGTTTCGTGTCCAGCCAGCTCCGCGGTGCATTATGTGCTGTCACCAGTGTAAACATCAGTGCGTTGACACGTCGTAAGTCCTCCTGGACCAGTCAAGCAACTGTTCCTCCGGTAGCCACACAAGGTCAACGATTACATCAACCCGTGACCTGGCCGTGTGGAGTGTGAAGCACGCCGGATCGGCGTTCTCTGTAAAAACCTGGACTATTATACTTGTAAAGTCCAATTTTCACAGGTAGAGTCTTTTAGAAAATACAAACACAGTTTCTTGAGGTCAAAATTGATACAATTTTAACATTTTATTAGTGTTATTTTATAGGTATTGATGAAAAGCTACAATTGCAGATCACGTGACTTGATGTATAAATACGGGAAAGTGGCTCTAGTAACTTTACTAGCAGTCAGATAAGGTTCTTACGATGAAAATGTAACCGTAGAAGGGAGATGTTCACATGAGAAGAGTTTAAACACAGAGATTCAAACACGTTGATAAATAATATTTTAATTAATTAGGTTTCGTATAGCGGCAATCAACCCCGCTTCAGTGGGCGGATGGTCTGGAGCGTCACTTTCGTGCCAGACTGGTATGTTGAGGACGGGGAGATAGGGGTTCGAATCCCGCTCGGTTCTACTGAGGGTGTTTGTCCTAAACGGGTCTTCACACTCCCTCTACGCAAATGCGGGTAGATTACCTCTAAAATGCTTCTTTCCCTCATCCCTAACTCATTAGAGCATTATTTACATATATGCTTATAACCTGAACAAGTAGCAAGACTTGGTGACAATTAATGAACAAAGGTCTCACCTGCGGAGAATTGCTACAAGATGTAGCTTACTCATATTATAAATAAAATATAGAAAATTCAACACACCTTTGTCTACTTAATTAGTTTTCCTTTGTAGCCCACGTCTTACTACCCGTCCGGTGCTATCCTCATACTTTCACTATTGGGGTATGGATGAGGAAGTTGGAATTTAAGGGAAATGCACCTTCAATTTTCGTGGACGGAGGGTGGTCAACTATTTAGGAAAATACGAGTACAAACAATAGTTGAAAATGTTTTTAAAGCATTATTGTATGGCGTTTGAAAACCATATTTAATTTTATTTGAAAAATAAACTTGATGAACACACTGTTTAATAGAACATAGTCTTGTGTGCTCCAAATATGATGCGATGGGATATTTCCCCCTGGGCATTTAGCATTTATATTTTCCTCATTGCTTTCAGAGTTAATACTTTACTTAATTTTGGTATTGGATGAAACATATCAATTATGATTTAGAAATTAAATCTCAATTTAATATTAAAGCCTGCGTTGGTTACTGCGTGATTTGAAATACTTGCATTTCACTTTGTTGTTGTTGACAAGGAAGGTCGGGATTCGGACTTTTGCAGGTTGGAATAGGGATGAAGTTCCTCATATCTCTGTGACTTCATCAAACTTGCCCAACACTAATGAGGGTGCACTTTCTTTAAGCTATCCCTCTTCACCCATTAATAGTTCTCGGGCGGTATGGTCGATGGCCACACTCTCATAATATACTAGACTGCCGATGACAGAGAAATCGAAGTTCAAATCCCATTCGAGTGTACTCAGGGTGATTTTCCGCAAATGCGGGTTTGCTTCTTATAAATTTAACCTTCCTCATGCCTAACTCATTAGCGCAAATAGTACATATGCGTATAACCTAAACAGGAAGTAAGACGCGGTGATAAAAAAAACCTTTTTAAGTGTGTTTCAAATATTAGAGTATATTCCGTTCACGATAGGTTTTTACCTGTATGACAGTTCGAAAATCATATGTTTAGGTTTTGGGTTGACAAGACTTGTAAAAGATCACAGTTTTGTTATAAATGTAAATATCTTTAATTACCTGTTATATATTACATTTAAAATAACGTAAACTTAAGTTTTCTCATACTATTTAATTTTTTTTAAATAATTTCTTTTTATCCAACTCGAAACAATATTTTAAACATAATTAATAGTACTTATTTTTCGTTTTGGAACGTTACTAATTTTGTGTAATATAGTGCATACATCAATACCTTTTAATACAGGCATCGTATTTACTTGCAAAAGAGAAAATTCTTGTCATTTTGTTTACATACAATAAGTGATTTTATGATTATTTTATCGTATTTTGAAATCTTTAACTGAATAAAATATTTTCATCAACTGCGTGTCTGCATCATTGTAAAAAACTTGTTTACCGTTTTGTTGAATCATATGATATAGATTCGTCAGCCGCCATTTTGAAGCTATGATCGTTAGAAGTTTTAGTGAAAGTGGTGTTAATATTTTTTAAGGGGAATTAAACTATAAATAAACTTTGTGTCCGAACTCAAATATATATATAATATTGGCCTAAATTACTGTGTTTAACTATCACATTAATATATTACCATCTGTTTTCATTACAATCATCCAAAGTGATAGATGTCAGCTGTTGGCGTAGTGATATATTAGGGATTACTTCTAGTAACATTTCGAGTTGTCATCCAGGTAAACTTAGCTCGTGAATGAATTGTAATTAAAACGATTTCATGTGTAGCGTTATTTTGGTAACAATACACTTTGTTAAGAAAAAATTGCTCTGCCTCTTAATAGCCGTTAGGGCCATGCGCGTTAAATAGATTGAGAGGAAGAATATTGTGAAAGTACCCGTATTTACGTAGAGGTAAATTTGATAAATACTCGTATTTAGATATTTACTCAAAACTAGTAATATATGTGAAACGAAATAATATACACTAGCAAACCCAAGCATAAATTGCACTAAACTTATGTAAAACCTTTTTTTACTCCCGGTTTAAAATTTCATAATTTTGTTTTTAAATAATTAATGCCCTCATTAGGACCGATAAAAAAGATCAATGTTGGGTCTACAAGGGTCAACACTTCGTATTAAAATTTCAACTTCCGGTTAAATTTTTTGACATTTTATTAGGTGTTGCAAATCTTCATGCCACCGCATTGCTATTAAATTCCTCATTTATAAATTTTGACCAATAAAAAATATAAATATTGACTATGGAGTCTAAAATGGATATATATCATTGTTGTACAAACATTTCTCCTAAGAGGTTTAAGGAAAAACAACATAAACTTTTAGAGGCTTACTTATATTTAATTACTCTATGGCGTGTGAGAATTATTGCGTTAAAACTCAAGTAGTATATCTTTACAACTAAAGCTCACAAAATTATATTAATATATTTGCCAATATCTCGGAAACTATTGGATTTATAAAAAATATATTTCATATAAAAGTTTTTTAATAGTACTACATTTTTGCAATGATAAGTTATTTAGTATTTAAAATAGTTGCGGGGATACGGAATTTTCTGCTTCGGTAAAGTACCCTAAAATTTATTTTCATGGTAAAATGAAAATAACCAGTTTATTTAAAATCTTAATCAACACCTATTTACGAATTTTAATCAGAATCGTTAGAGTCGATTTTGAGAAAATAAATTTTTCCTCTTTTGGCCCTTTCTTAAACTACTCTTAATTCTAAGTTTAAACAGCACACAGACAGACGTAATTGCAAATACCACTTTTTAGGGTTTCGGGTGTCTTGAGACGTCGACATCCATCAAAATTGCAGGTTAGATTTTCTTTTGTGGTCCCAATACATTTACCTTTTGTGTTCGAAAAGTTAAAAAAAAAATATATATATATATATATATATATNATAGCTTGAAAGTTATTAGTTTTTTTAAAATATGCTTCTTATAAAATATTTGTATTATAAAGAGACCTACATATTTGTAACGATAAGTAATTTCATATCTCAAATAGTTTAGTAGATATTATAAAAAAAGATAATTTATGCATCAGGCTGGAGCCCTTAAAGTCATTTTGCCGAAATATTGAGCGAAGCCATTTTGTTTGTAATATTTATAAATGTTTAGAAATTAAATTAAATCAAAATCGAATTTTTCTCTTTTTGCCCTTCAGTAAACTACCCTTAGTTTTTGGGTTAGATATCCAATTACAAAAATATATCGGGGCAACCCTTTAAAAACCCTAAATACCAAGTTTTAGCCCGATCGGTAAAATAGTTTAGGCTCTAGTTGGAGGTACAGACAGCCAGACGGAAAGTCAAAAACCACTTTTTTTGATTCGGGGGGGTCATGAAACGTTAAGATTCATCAAAATCTTAAGTTCGATTTTTTTTTGACGATCACAATACTTTCTCTACCTGTAAGATAGCGAGAAAGTAATAAGAGTTGTTATATAGTGGCTAAAAGTTTTAACATGGGCCTTGATCAATTTAAACAATTGTTTGTCATTGATGAGAGTAAAATAAGTTAGGTGTGTTATTCATGTCTCCTTTTACTGTGAAATCTATTCGCTGGTGAGGAAAAAAACGTATTAAATATTAAGTCTATGATCTAACAAGCCAATCTATGATTAATTATTTATCACTTTAATGGAAATTATTTTACCGTCGCCACTTTCCTTGTCAGTCAAGTATTACCAGATTTAAGTTCCAATCAGTATTCAATAAACATAATTTATCAATTACGCTATTAGATTTAATTATTGACGATAATTTTACCACTATTTGGGATTAGATGCCCATTGAGGTTTTGGTGCTCGGAAGGACAAAAATCACATACGTACCCGGTTTTATGTTTTATATATTTTTATAAAAATAAGACTAAAATAATGTTGTTTAGGGGTGTAAATTTTTACTTACTGGTGACGGCTACTTTTTAATCTTGAGGCGTGACATTTAATTTACCAATAAAACATTTAACGTTGATGTGTTGAGTTTCGTAAAGTCGAGAGGAAAAACCCTCCGTCGCGTCAGACCGCAAGCGAGCTATACCGACCGAGCGTCCGCCGCATGTTGTTGAAGATAGTGCCAACATTTTGCGGTTAGAGGGTGTCATGTAATCAGCAAACTAAACCTTGCTGCCGTTAATCTTAGTTTTATAGACCGGAGCAATTACTTCTATATTCAAGTAGGTCTTCCATTTTACTCACGAGGCTGAGATGATCCCGTTTCATATCCACTGCTTCAAAGAAATATCTTAGATCGCCGGGGATCGAACCTGGAATATCTGAATCTATAGCCGGGAGCTCTAATCACTAGACCACAGTGAAGTCGAAAGTCATAATACTATTTAAAATACAAATTATTAATATTATTTATGTTAAAAATAGTCTATGTTTAAGATTATATGAGTTCGACACCTTAGCTTTGTCGGTAATATGTCTGCCTATTGAACTAAGGTTCTCTGGTATGATTCTTGGATAGAGGTATCTTTATGAAATTGGGGATATCCTTTCATAGTGATCTTAATAGCTTCCAAACTGGGTGTGTTGTATTTTCGATAATTAATTTAGTGTTCGTATGTAAATAATCAGTCGGCCGGAAAGCGCATGTTTAATATCCCACATAATACAGTTTATTTTAAATAATAAATTGTTGATATTAAACACTTACTAACGTCAATTTATCAAATTATTTAATATTATATTTTCTAGTGAGAGTAATCAAAATATCACTACAATATGAATATTGTGTTTAATATATTAATATCAAAATAGTAACACATTGACCTAGTTTACTTTAATTTTTAACTTTAACGTCTATACAAGTGTCATTTAAAAACCTAGGGGTGTGCTAAATTTACTCAGGGTAGAAGGATAATTTCTTGATTCATAATAGTTTCTGTATTTACTGGAAATAAGGTGGTGTAGCTTACTTGAGCTTACAGCAGTAATTTTGCAGTTTTTATATCAAAACATCTCTTTGGCCAAAATAAATCAAATATTGTTAGAGTAGAAATAACGAGTCTAATATTCTTCACATGGTGACATCAACATTTTTTGAATATCTGTCAAAGTTGTCCTGGAAATTAATGACAACTTTTTTCTTAATTTTAAAAGTTTATAATCAAATTCCTCTATGCTCATGACAGATATTCAACAACTGTTGATATCATAATTGGAGAAAACTAAACTTAATGTTTTTTACTTGGACAATATTTGATTTATTTTGACCAAGTAAATTTCTGGTCTGAAAAAATATAATAAAAAAATACTGGCCTTTTTCCGAGTTCTCTACACCCCCACCTTAAGCAGTATCTACAAGGCCGTAGATTGTACTGAGCACCAATAACTAACTAAATATTTCATAACAGTGCTTTGCGATAATAGACCATAAGTTGATCGTCGTTTCAATTTGTTGTCTGCGGTATTCCCAAGAGCATCTGTTTTATTTTTATTTACCATCACTCTTTATGTATGAGAGACAAAAAAACAACGTAGCAGCAAATTTGTGTTTACTTTCAATTACTAAGAGCTGTTAAAACCTCAATGGGATGTTATGCGTAGAGTGTAGGTAATTATTTATTTGGCTTTTCTATTTAAAAAAATCTTAAATCATTTCTTCTTATTTGCTTTGGTTTTTTTTGGGCGTAATTGAATGCCTTTTTTTGTTTGTTTGTTTGTTGGTTCTCGATTTTAAACCCAACTAAACTATACAGGATGTGGAAAAATATCTTTGCACCATAGTTATATTTCATATTGAAAGATACAGGCAAGTTTCATTTTCGATTAAAAAAAACAAAACCCTATTTACAAACAAATTTAAGCTAATGTAGTAGGCTCAATATTGCATATCGCTTCCAGAATGTTGTTAGGAAGTCCCTTCTGGAATGCCTTTTATCCTATATACGTCAAATGTCCCCGAAAATAATCAAATTACATTTAGAATGGTTTCTTATTTAAGGAAATATGTTTTATGCACCTCTTTAGAGAGATAAATATAAAGATTTAGGAAAATTATTATGTTTGTGTATATGTGTATATCTGTAGATACCTCCAAATAGCAGGACGAGTTCTCTGTATATGTGTATATATATATATACATATATATATATATATATATATATACCTCCAAAAAGCAGGACGAGCTATCTGTGTATATATGTATATTCACACATACACACAGAGAACTCGTAATGCTTTTTGGAGGTATCTACAGTTCAAATTTGCGGTCAGCATTGATAATATTTTACTAGCTTGTTATTTCTAGAGGTATTGATAATATACATCGAAAAATACAGTTTCAGATAACATGGCCTGGCGTATGAATACATGAAAGTAGAACTAGTAACTCTTAACCCGATTTAGTGGCCGAACGGTCTAAGGCGTCACGATCGTATTGGGCTGCCTTGATGATAGCAGAAATATCGGGGTTCGAATCCCGGTCTTGTCTACTGAGGGTCGTTTTCCCCTCAATGGTTTCCCACTCTCCTTCCACGCAAATGTGGATAGATCACATCTAAAATGCATCCTTCCTCATACCCAACTACGTATAATCTAAAGAGTTAATAAATAAGACGCTGCAAGATAATTCTCTTCATATACAAATTTGACTATATTAATTTTTACCTGTATTAAATTAGACTCAAATGGTTTACTGAGTTTCCGATCACATGTGACAAATCACGACGTTGGGGAAAGGATTGTATTTAAGCCTGCGGGTCACATATTAGAATTAACAAGTAAAACCGTTCTTGTGTTCTTCATTTCATAATTTCACCCACGGAGAAAGTTTTCGTTTACAATCACTAAATTTTGAGAGTTTTTTTAGCATCACGTCTTACTAACCGATCGAGTTATACGCCTATGTTTTGATTACCTTAAGGTGTGAGGGATTAGGAAGGTTGAATTTCAGAGGGAGTGTGTACCCGCGTTTGCATGGAGATAAAGGGGAAAACCATTTAGGGAAAACCACTCTCAGTACATCAGACCTCGTCCCCCTGCTTTCGATAGTCTAGTCTATTGCGAGAGTAGCGCCGAGATTGGTTTGAGAGTTATTCATATTCATTTAACCGTGAAGGTAAACTTGGATTAAGTTATTTAATTTTCTAGTGGTAACTTATCTTTATTCAAGAACACACACACTCACATACTACACTGAAGTTACCAGTGTCCTTTCGACATTTGAGATTTTGAGATAGAGCGTCTGTATATTGAGTTAATGGTCTTGATCTCCATTCCTGGTATTACTAGATATTGAGTTATTGGTAAAATTGGTGCTTCCTATTATTAATGAACTAAAAGCCAAGTATTATACCTATTTTAGAATTATGATTCTAAGTCATGTGCTGATATAACGAGTTAGTTTAGAAAATTACCGTTAAGTAATCCTATTTTTTTTTAATCTTCATCCATCCTGTAAATATATAAAAACTACATCCGGACAGGAATTTGAATCCCGGTCGGTTGTCTTGGCATGCCGACCGCTCTAGCTCAGTCGTTACAGCTGTTGGCGGGTAAAGCCGGACGAGTAAAGTTTCAAATCCTTGTCTGGATGTCGTTTTTATATAATATTTGCACACTTATTCCATTAAAATTTCATCTGAAAAGAAGTCTTGGCTTATATACATTCATCATGTTAAGAAAAATTATAAAATCTCTTGAACTATATCCATTTTGTATTTTATGTCCTAAAATTATTACTATTATTTAGATTTTATATGTCATAAAGTCATACAAGTAGGTAACTTGAGTGTATAGCACTATTATTGAACTCTAAAATATATCTTGAAGCAGAATACATTAAAAAAATATTAAATCTTAAATTAATTTTTCCCGGTAGTTATTAATTACATGTTTGCAGAATATAAACAAACTCACTAATCTTTACATTTATGTATCCTCTTAAACTAGTTTCAATTGAAATTAAAAAAAACATGTTAGAAAGGATATACGAATAATAAAAGTGTTGACAAAGTGAACTGAAATAAAAACAATGAGGTTAATATGGCGGATATTTGTTGCAGTGCAACGATCGTTGGCTCATTAACTACTACCGATTGCAATAGACCTCACTTCCTCTGTGTTATTATCGTTACTGCAGTCTTAAGATTTATCTTTGTCCTTAAAGTTAATATTTTTACTTTCTCATCGACACTTCGGAGAAATAGTACGTATTGTGCTCGTCAAAAAATTCGAACTCCAGATTTTAATAAATGTTAACGTTTCTTGATAACCTGAAAAAAAAAATTGTTTCCACGATGTAGTCTGTCTGCACCTCGAGCTAGACCTGAAACTATTTTACCCATTGGGCTAAAACCTAGGGTAGTTTACTATAGGGTAAAATTAGAAAAAAATTATTTTCTATCGATTATGATTAAATATTATATATAGACACTATATATTACTATAAAAATTATGACAATTCTCATTTTCTCATGAAAATGACTTTGAGGGTAGTTTACATAAGGAACATTTTTCAATTTTCATAATTTCTTCACAACTATTTCAAATACGAAATATCTTATCATTGTGAAGTTATAGTAATATTAAAGCTACACATGTTTTATTTGAAATATATTTTTTAAACCAATATTTTCTTGGCTTTATATTAAACATACTGGTATTCTTTTTAATTCAGATCTGAAAATGAATTTGATTCTTATGCTACCCGCCTCGGTGGCGTAGTTGGCTGACGCGCTAGTCGTGTTGAGCTCGACTGCTGAGGACAGGGAGATTGAGGTTCGAGGTGAACTGGGGGAGGTTTTTCCTAAATGGTTTTCCACTCTCCTTCCACGTAAATGCGGGTTCACTTCCTCTAATTCGACCTTCCCAATTCCTAATCCATTAGCGTAATTAGTACTTAAAGCGTATAACCCGAACGGGTAGTAAGACGTGGTGCTAATATTATATTATATTGATTCTTAGCTCTTTAGTGGCCAAAGATATATCTTATATCAATTTTTCTGTACAGTGTTCCTAGTTCCTAATGCTCAAGAGTAAGTAACAGTTGATATTATTTCAATTATGATATTTGGTGCAGTGTTTCTACGACCATGTATATAACTATTATTTCGTTTCACAAATCTCACTTGTTTTTAGTAAATGTCTATTTTAAGATAAACCCGAGAGAAAGTTTGTGCGCCGGTGCGCCGTACCATTTACTTCCCATGGTAATCAAGTTAGATAAAAAAAAAATAATACTATATTCAAAAATACATTATATTCATAGATAATAACATTTGTTCATGTGGCTTAAGACTTCAGTTTCTTAATATATGTCAACATTAAAAATAATACGCCCTCGGTAATTGATCAATAGCTTAGAATTATTACTTCAAATCGTTTTAGATGGGCTATTAATCTAAAATAAAACATTGTTTGATTGACCGCCGTATTGAAACGGATAACCACATTGAAAAACTATGTACATCTACTCCATTCACGGTAGGAATTACTCTCTGAAAGGTCCCTTTTCCTACCGATATCCTACTATGTAATAGATTTCTGGTAGGGAAAAAGGCCTTTCAGAAAACAATTCCTACCGTGAACAGACTTTACATAGTTCGGCCTAGGTCACAGACAAAGAAATAACCTTCTCTGTGGCCTAGGTTCAAGAATACCTCTGCAATATTTCGTTAAAATTGGTTTACGCATATGAAAGTTTTCACGTAGCAAAAATCTCATCAAGTGGACAAACAAAATGCCAAATGCTCAAGTTAAAACAGAAATTAGCTTGACTCGGTCAATAAATGAAGTATCCTAAACCGAATATCATCTCTGAGGGAATTAGACACATCATTACTATCAGAAAACAGACTTGTATTCTCTTGTTTCCGTGTGGTCAATCTTCCCTTAAGTATATAAGACAAATTTGGCAACGCTGGTTCGTCGATATTGGTAGTAGCCCCTTGCTAGCCGACGCCTGGCCTAAAGAGTGAGAAAATACTTTCTCCAGAAGACCTGCACTTGCCTCAGAAGTGATATTCAGTGTAAACTTAATGTTCACAGTACGTGAGTACTTGTACCTAAAAAACTACACTTTATTGAACAAATTACCATTGTGAGCTCTTTATTCCAGCCGTTTCCTTCCAGGCGAGTTTCTTTCGGAGGAAGTCAATCCATCATACACTCAACAGAAACTCGAGAGGCATCGCAAAGTTTGGTTTTATTAGTCGGTTGCTAGGGGCTAAACAATTTCTTCCCTTTATTTATACCTTTTCATTTAAGGTTATTAAAGTGTTGTCGACATCTGGCCTACTGTCAAGGAATGTAAAACTGAGAATATACAAACAATTATTTTACCGGTTCTCCATGGGTGCGAAACGTGGTCTTTTTGATTACACGACGAAAATAAATTTAGGGTTTTCGAAAACACGGTGCTTGGAAATATATTTGGTCTAATAAGGGGTGAGGATACTGGGGATTGGAGGAGTTTACATAATGATGAGTTACATAACCTGTACTCATCACAAGACAATGTTAGCATAATAAAGTCTCGAAGATCACGGTGGGCAGAACATCCAGCGTGAATGGGAAATTTTAGAACATATTTCAGGGTGTTGACTGGAAAACCGAATGGGAACAGACCATTGGGAAGACCTAGACGTGGATAGAAGATTAACATTAGAATGGAACTGAAAGAGACAGGGTGTAATGAGGGGGGCTGGGTACAACTAACTCGCTATCCGATAACTATTGGGACTAAACACATCTCTCTTTCTCGATGGCTGATAAGAAAGAGTTTATCTCTCCCCAGATTTTATAAATTGTCAACTTGAAGGGTGTCGGCTGCCCCTTAATTGTTATGTCCTTTAGACCAATCAGAGAGGAGCAGATATTTTAAGTAAGGATAACCTACAACATTCCATTTAAAAATAAGCTTGGTTACCATTGGGCCACATCCATTATGGCGGTTGCACTCAAGAAGTTATTGTTCACCCGTTTCATTGACTAAATGTGTCAGTCTCGTGTTAGACTGGCCTGCTGATGGCGGGGAGATAGGGGTTCGAATCTTGGTCAGGTCTACCGAATGTGGTTTTCCCACTCTATTTCCACGCAAATGCTTTCTCCTTCGTTCCTAACACATTGGAGTAATGATCATATATGCGTATAACTTGAACAGGTGGCAGTATTTGACGCGGTAGTATTTGAAAACATATCATTACTCGTCTTGTTGACAGCTGTGTCAACATGTCTTTATTGTTAACATTGGACAACATAACTCAGCTTTACAAGCAAGGCCGTAACCCCCTAACTGCTGGAGGCTAGGACAAATTCTAAATATTAAACACCTCTAGAAGCTCTCTCAAGTGCTTTTTATGATAACACAGCCCCCTAATTTGTACTTGTACCCTAATTTTGAGATTGTTTAACCCATAAATAAAGCCATATATATTTCGTTAGTAAAATTTCAGGGGGGTTTGAACCCCCAAACTCCCCCTGATTACGGCCTTGCTTACAGGAGAATAATAACCAAGCAAAGAGCGTTACAGTTAAACTTAGTCCTATAAACTGGTGTAGGAAAGAGGTGGGAGTTTAGAGGAAATGCATCCACACAAGCGTTGAAAATACATGAAAAAACCACAGTGACTCTCAGCAGTGTAGCTTTCTGTACAAATCACTCTTCTAATGTTTTCCTCAGGCTGCCGACCACCAGGACGTTAGCACCCACATAGCTGGTCACGCGGAAAAAGGCGTCTGGCTTGTCTAAATGGTATATCGTTGACATAAAGGTCTGGGCTCGAATCCCGTCTGAGGATGGATACTAAGGGTGTTTTTTCCCTTAATGTTTTCCTACTCGCTATTTATAGACAAATGCGGGTGCACTCCCTTCAAGTTATATCGTCCTCGTCCATACACCTTTAGTGTAATTAAATGAGTACATCCTGGCTGGGTAGTAAGCTGCGTAAAAATAAAGGACGTAAACATAATATATTTAGAATCAGACACTATAGTATTTAAATACAATATGTGTTGCCTATTATTTCAAATTAATACTCACTAATTATAAACCTAAAGTTGATTTATTTACATTTATGTATATTTGAATGTTTATTGTAGATTGTAGATATCTTGTTGGTTATTACCACCACTCACCCAACTCCCACCCTTACGGGTGTAAAGTATTTTAGTTTAACTTTATTAGCTTGTATACTAATAGCGTTTAGTGTGTTTTTTTACATTTAAGGCACGTTCTTCTCCGTATACAATCATATTAAAAGTATGTATATGACGAAGAAAAGACAACAAGTTTAAGGTTTTCTTTAAGCTCATTTCTTAGCGAAAGAATACATTAGTCATTCCTATAGGAAATATGGTCTAACCTCAGTTCACAGCTTGGCGCGAAATAATCAACACTTTTTTTGACACTGTTGGAAATGTTGAGTTGGGAGTGGTTTAGCAACATATAAGTCCATCGGGCGGTAATATCTCCCGTTTGCAATTCGTATTTAAATATGTTTAAGTAGCTAGAAATCTCATCCACGTAACTGACAGGTTAGCAAGACAAACTACATGACTTAAGAGGTTTTAATATTATTCAAAATGCAGTCTATAGTCCAGGTAAGACAGTTATTTTCTTAAAATAAATTTACCACCCACTTTCTAAACGTGAAAATTAGGAGGAAAATCGTAGAAATTGAATGTATATACTTTGGACTAAATTGGCTTGTAGCTTTTATGTTAAAAACATTAATAAGAGTGCCAAAAACTGGTATTTTCACTTTTAAAGCGTGAAATTTTTTTTCTTTCGAAAAACACTAAATAGCTTATGATAGCGCTTAAAAAGACTAAAAAATGATCCCGGGTCGATTGAAATCGGCTCACAACTTTTTTCAATAAAAAATCAAAACCGTGAAAAATTGCCATTTTTTGACATTTAATTACAGGGGTTTTAATTATCATAGTAACTTGTTTCAGAGCTTAAATTGTAGCTCTTGTCGGTGCCTACCTACAATAAAAATTTAGTGCAAAAATAATCATAACTTTTTGTGGAAATCGCGAGTATATAAAAACAGGTGTTCCCGAAAAACTGCTTGGAAGCGGCCAATAATGGTCATAGAGTGATTTTTCAAAGCGCTATTTGTTTGTGAAGAGTTTATTTACAACCCCCATGTAAAGACATTTAAGCAGAGTCCGATTTAATACCAAAAAACGCGTCTGAATACCGGGGCGTACGAGCGGAAGAGAAGTGGTGACGTGATGGGGGAAGCCTCTCTGGCGGCCGGTTTTCGAGCGTTTTAAGGTGAGGTATCTCGCAGAAATATTAGTAGTGGGTATATTATTGACGCATAAGAAGCAAATGGTGAATGGCTATTTTTGACGATTCACATTGGCATGGTATTATTTACCATTAAAAAAAAAATCAAATCACTGATATTGTCTCGGTGTTTTGGGAACATAAATAATATCAAAGTTAATTGAAAAATTGTTATTGTTATTTTTTATAAGCATTGCATACGAAGTAATAGGTTTGGATCATGCATAAATATGAATGTAAAAAAACCATGAGATTTTTATTACTAAACATTTATTTTATTTAAAAAAATAATTTAATACTGTAATGATAATATATTGAAAAAAAATCAATTTGATACTCAAAACATTTATCTAATCTTCTTCATCCACCATCATAACTTCGTATGCAATGCTTATAGAGCCCGTTAGTACTAAATAAGAATTATGAAAATAATAACAATATCAATATAAAATGTTAATAACAATTTTTTTTACTAACGTTGATGTTAATGTTCCCAAAACACCGAGACAATATCGGTATTTCAATAAAAAAAATAAAAAATGGCAAATAATACCATGCCAATGTGAATCGTCAAAAATAGCCATTCACCATGTGCTTCTTATGCGTCAATAATATACCCACTACTAATATTTCTGCGAGATACCCCCCTTTCCAACGCTCGAAGCCCGGCCGCCAGATAGGTTTCCCCCACCAAGCCACCACTTCTCCGCTCGCACGCCCGAGCGTCCGAAGCCAAACACCCCGGTATTCAAACGCGTTTTTTAGGTATTAAATCGGACTCTGCTTGAATTTCATTATATGAGGGTTGAAAATAAGCTATTCGCGAACAAATAGCTCCTTGAAAAATCACTCTATGAACATTGTTGGCCGCTTCCAACCAGTTGTTCGGAAACACCTGTTTTTACATACTCGTGATTTCCGCAAAAAGTTATGATTATTTTTGCACATAATTTTTATTGTAGTTAGTCACCAACAAGGTATACAATTTAAGCCCTGAAACAAGTTCCCATAATAATTAAAACTCCTGTAATTAAATGTCAAAAAATTGCAATTTTTCGCGGTTTTTATATTTTATTGAAAAAAGTTGTGAATTGATTTCAATCGACCAGGGCTCATTTTTTTGTCTTTTTAACCGCTATCACAGACTATTTTGTGTTTTTAGAAGAAAAAAAGTTCACAACTTAAAAGGGAAAATACCAGTTTTCAGCACATTTATTATTTTTTAACGTTAAAGCTACAAGACGATTTAGTCCAAAGTATATACATTCAAATTCTACGATTTTTATCCTAATTATCCCGTTAAAAAATTGGATGGTTAATTTATTTTAAGAAATGAATGTTTTTCTGATATCTTACCTAGACTACTAGGAAGACGTGAATTTAGTCACTAGCCAAATTTTATTATATTTTCTGGCGCCTTTTGATATTTTTAAAATTTATTTTCTTTCCCATATTAAATTAGTATATCATTTAAATTTTTATTCAATTCTGAAATTAAGTTAAAGTTAATGATAAAAAATAAATGTTTAATATGTGAGTTTTAACCTTTAAAAATATCATAAAACAAATTTTTCAGAAGTTTAAAAGATAATTAAAACTTTGTAAGGAAATTCCTTTATTTTAATTTTTAAGCTTGAAACTTATTTCATGTGTAATCAAGCCTTTTCGTTCTACTTTTTAATTATATTTTTTTACAGAAAAAAAAATTCTGGCGTTCCCCTAAAATCCATATTTTTTATTAATAGATGTATTGAACTGGTCAATGTTTACGGGAAAGTCGTTGTTTGAATCCCGTCCAGATGCACTTGAAAGGTTTTTTTTTTCGCGTGTGACTTTCACTCTTCGTTTCAAATTCTCTCTACTCACTAACGTGGAGAATTTTATCTGACTTACCCTCCTCAACCTATTCCATTTAGTCATTATTAACTATTAACATCAGCGTCTCTTTTTTTTTTTAGCACCGTGTCTTACAACCTGGAGGTTATACTCATATGTAGAGTACTAATCACGCCAATGAACTAGGGGATGAAGACGGCCAAATTTAGAAGAAGTGTACCCTCATTGCGTAAAGGGAGTGTAAAAAACCATTTAGGAAAAAAACAACCTCAGTACACCCGAGGGGTATTCGAACCCTGATCTCCCTATGATTGACAGTCTCTAGTATATTGTGAGAGAATCCGCATTGGTGGCCCCCTGGTCTGACGTGCTACTCTGGCAGAAGACTATACTGCCGTCGACGGGGATATAGAGGTTCGAATCTCGGTCGGGCGTACTGCAGGTTTTTTTTCTCCAAAATTGTTTTCCACACTCTCCACGTAAATTTGGGTATACTTACTATAAATATAACCTTCTTAATTCCTTAAATCACTAGCGTAATTAGTTGGTAAGCATATTACCCAAACGGGTTAGTAGTGCTAAATACAAGTGTGATGCCTTAGAACATGCGGTCACCGAACTCGATAACACCAGCACTAAACGAACACATTAAAAACATTGTGTTTAGAAAGTGTACGTTAAATATCTCATCAAATAACTAATCATATCGTTAACATATTAGATACAATTTGTCGCATTAAATATTACTTCCCATATTTGGAAGGTTTCATATCCAGGTCGGTTTAGTAATTTATTTATTATTTATATTAATGCGTTCTCGTATTTTTGTTTTGAAGCCAGGAACTAAGGCCACAGTTTATTAATGGCAGGGGAACTCTAAAAAACTATAATCACACGGAATTGGTTTCGTACTTCAAGGATAATGATGTTTGATCTGATACGTCCTGTCCATTCCCTTGAATCTTTCTTTCCTAGTTTCTCCCAACCCAGTCATTCCTTGACAAGTTAGCCTCGATAGAAACTTCTTGTTATTATTATTATTTTTATCATCATCATCATCATCACCGCGTCTTACTACCGCGTCTTATACGCACTTACGCTAATGTGTAATGGTAGGGTGAATGTGAGATGAAATGGAGGACCTACAGTTTAACGTGGTATCCGAACCACGGTGGAGGCCTGGCATTCCCCAGCTCCTTGTTAAACAGATTGTACTCTGTTCTTGTAGACACCTTTTTGGCTTCTAGGGGCACATTCAATACTTCATAAGAGTATATATCATTTTACCATTTTAGTTTTTTAAATGATGTTACCAAGTCAATTATGGTGAATTTCTTAAAGATCACCTTTCTTAGAATTTATATGAGATATCTTAGATTTAATACGATTAGATAGATTATACACTGGCCCTAAAATATACTTTAAAATATTCACGGGTGACCTGGCGGTCAAGGGGTAAGGTGTCAGACTTCTGTGCTGGCGGCCGGGGTTCAATCCTCGGTCCTGGCACAAATTTATCTGATTACCAAACCCTTCCTTCACCTCTGACAATACATCTTGTGAATGTGAGGAATTCCAGGCCACCACCGTGGTTCGGATTTCACGTTAAGCTGTAGGTCCTTCATTTCATCTAACTATCACCCTACCATTACACATTAGCGTAAGTGCGTATGACCCGAACGGGTAGTAAGACGTGGTGCTAATAATAAAAATATTCACGGTTACGTCCCTTAGCTGTTTCCCTAGTGCAGGCATTAATTACGCTCAAGCCACCTACAGTACAATTTTATTAGGAAGGAGCTTTTATAAAATGTAAGCTTTTTTTTTTGGAGTTAACATTGATAACATTTTATTATATTATTAGTGTTATCTTAAGGATATTGATAATATCCATCAGAAGTGACAGCTGTAGATCACATGAGTTGACGTGTGGGTATGTGAAAGTAGCTTTATTGACTTTTCTGTCAGATAAGGTTCTTTCTATAAAAATTTGATTGCGGATATGGTTTTTGACACGTTGAGGAGTGTTGCTGTCTACTGGCGTCTATTATTACCGTAGTTCTGATCCAAACTTAAACATAGTCTAAGGCGTCACTCTCGCAATTGACTAGACTGCCAATGACAGGGAGATCGGGCTCGAATCCCATTCGGGTGTACTGAGGGTGGTATTCCCTAAATGGTTTTTACTTTCTCTTTCTCAACGCAAATGCAGGTACATTTCCTCTAAATTCAACCTTCCTCATCCCTAACTCAATAGCATGGTACATATGTGTATAACCTATACAGGTAGAAATATGCTGTGCTAAAAAGAAAAGTAGAAGACAGCAATCCTAGCTGGGTTTGGAACCCTGGACTTTAAGGTCAACTTAAATCGTGCATCCGTGCAGCTAAATCCGACTTGTTTAGCTACGTAATGTGTATTTTAGGTTACCTAAAAGTTGAAAGATCGAGTGAGCTTCCGCCATTTCGTTTTACACAATATACCAATCGTCATCAATGTTCACACACTGGCACAAAGTTAACATGAGTAATTGTTTAAGTCGACCTTGGTGGTCTTGGGGTAGAGTGCTCTTTTCAGGACCCGATGTTCGTCGGCACAGACCCTCCCGGGGTTGACGGATTTGTCTTGGGTGATAAAAACACTTAGCACAGCTTCCTTCGAAGGGGGAGTAAAGCCGCCGGTTCCATCTCGATTGTAGTATTTAAAATAACCCTGGAAGGTATTTGAAAATACCTTTCATGGCAAATTGGTAGGCCTTTTCGGTCTCGATTATAGGGGTTCTTGTTTGCTGATATAATCAGTCGGTTCATAAAGTGAACGTTAAATTTCTCAAATAAATAAAATTAAAATAATATTATGTTCTGAAAATTGAAAAATGACACCTGGACACAGGAATCGAACCAGGGACCTTTCGGCTTAGTACGCCCGGGTTCGATTCCTGTGTCCAGGTGTCATTTTTCAATTTTCAGAATATGATATCTAAGTGGTGTTATCCTCACTAAAATGCATTAACAATAGTTTCGGCTATTTGTTTCATTAAAATAATATTGTTGAACAACATTTCTTCGTTTCTTTACACTATTAAACAATGTTATGCTGTATTAAGTCCCACTTATCATTGGAATTTATCTGTTTTTTATATGAACAAATATTTTTGAGTCGATATATATATATTTAAACTATATTAAGCTAATTATATTGAAAATACTATCTTGCCTATATTAACTCTACATACTAAATTTGTTTAAACACCCAATTTCAAATTTATTGGTACAGTTTGCTAGCTACCCAAGCTATGACCGGCCTTAACAACTCTGCACACGTTTAGCCAATAGGCCGAATGATTTATTTAAGCCTTAGCCTGAAGTCATGAAACAAGTTCAACCAAAC
>CABFVX010000066.1:27468-42411 GCA_902151425.1 Timema shepardi
AAAAAAAAAAAAAAAAAAAAAAAAAAAAAAAAAAAAAAAAAACGCAACAAAGCCACTCTACGCTATAGTTTATACAGCATCAACGTTGTTTCTTTTTAAATCTATTCCTTCTTCTCGAAAGATGAATGCATGAGGTATAATGACCAAAACGAGTCGGACAAGGTTTGGCTGCTTGAAACACTTTGTTTTTATATTTTTTATGTTTAGTCTGGAACCGGTCCTTTGAAAAACGTCTGGAGTCTTTGTAGATCTGCACCTTAGTGCGAAACCTGTGCTTCTATCTGCTTAGCTAAAGGCATCGCTTCTGTAATATTTGGCCATCCAGGCCTACTACTGGTTTATGAAGTATGACGAAAGGGATTTCACGAGAAATCCTTAGAGCTTTGAGATGCTTTTTAGTATTAATTCACGGGATGGCTCCTTACAACCGAAACAAATCCGTGTAGAGTTAGCTCAGCGGTAGCGTGCTTGACTCTAATTCAAGATGCCTATGGTTCAAGTCTTGTTGTACTGAGGGTGTTTTTTTTATTGATGGTTTTCCGTCTTTATTTACGAAAAAAAAAACGCTTGTACATTTCTTTATAATGAATGAACATTTTCGTTTAAAACATCACGGGCGACACGCAACGTCCTCGTTGAAGGTGTGTTTACACGCACGCACTCAAAACACCGCGATATCAATCAGTTGGCGCTATTCTCTCAGTAGAGTAGACCTATGGCGGGGAGATGGAAGTTTGAATCTCGGTCGGGTGTACTGAGGGGGATTTTTACAATTTGGGATACTTCATTTAAATATAACCTTACTCATCCCTAAAACTATTAGCGTAATTAATATATAGGCATATAACCTGAACAGGTAGTAACATGCGGTGTAAAAAAAACATAAAATCATTTATAGAAATTATATTAGCAAACAATCACACAACGTGTCTAAATAGTTGTGTTGATATTTTAATTATCACTTTTTTAATATAAAAACATACTTACAGTCTTAATTTTTTTTAATTTTTATCATTTGGTCACTGTTTTGTTAGTGATAAATAAATATATTGTTTCAAATAAAGAAGATTTATTTCAATTTAAAATCTGTTACTCCATCATAATAGAGTTTAAAAAAAACATTTGATTTAGGACTCAAATACTCACTCTAAATTTGTAAGTTACTAGATAAAGCCATTTTGACTGGTCATTTGACTTGTTCCTGTACATATTTCGAAATAAAATACATACCTTACAGTAGACTTATTCTATATTGTAAGATTATCTTTTATTTTTGTGAAATAGTTCTGTATTATATACATTTGTCGAATATTTGAGGTACAGATTTACTTTAAACCATGACATAACATTCCCATACATATTGTAGTGAGCTTATTTAAAAGCATAGTATACATCATTCACCTAGGTTATAACATTTTAGTTTCAATGTAATCCATTCATAAGGAACTAATCAGAATTGTTAGTAAATTAAAATGTAATTAGTTAGTTCAGGCTGGTCCAACATTTTTCATCACAAGGGTGAAATCTCACTATCAATTTGAACCGTGAGCCAAAAATATATTTAGTAACCACCCTCAACTTAATACAGGCCTGCAAACAACACTTAATAAAAATTATTTTTAATACCTATAAATATAAATTGTATTTTGGGTTGATAGAATCTTTCAAATTTTACTGACAATTAAAAAGTTGATTAATCTCCAAATAATATATTATGAAATGCGTGGGTACAGACACACACTTTGATTAAATGACTTAGAATTATAAATATATATCTCTACTGTAAATATTTGTATTAATCAAATAAATCCATAATAAAATGTAACCATGCCGGTTTTAAATACATATTTTTATTTGAATAATTAGATATTTTACACTTTTCTCCAGGATAATGTGAGGACCACGATCTCAGGGCTGGCAGTTGGACCAGACTGAATTAGACAGAAGCCTATATTTTGCTTACATATCTTCTTACCTTTATTTTATTAGCTGTTGTCTTAAATGATTTTTTTCAAACTTCACACTAAATGTTATAAATTAAATTGAAACAAGTTAGTATTTACATTATTATTATTATTATTATTATTATTATTATTATTATTTAGCACCGCGTATTACTACCCGGTCGGGTTATACGCTTTAAGTACTAATTAAGCTAATTGATTGGGAATGGGGAAGGTTGAATTAGAGGAAGTGAACCCGCATTTGCGTGGAGGGGGAGTGGAAAACCATTTAGGAAAAACCACCCCCAGTTTACCCGACCGAGATTCGAACCTCGATCTCCCCGTCCTCGGCGGTCGAGCTCAACACGACTAGCGCGTTAGCCAACTACGCCACAGAGGCGGGTAGTATATACATTAAATTTCATTTTAAAACTAAGCATATCTAAGCAATAGGTAAAAGATTCATTAAACTAAAACTCGATACAAGTCTCGACCTCTAAATGAAAGACATGCTCGCTGACCATCGGGCCAGTGGTCGTCTCTATTGGCTAGGAGCCGTGACTACCCCCACACCTCCCTCCCCTTTCATTTCTCCCTGCCTTTTTTAAGCAAGTCATTATAATTGCTCACAGAGAAGTCAGTAAAAGCAGCCCAAGTCGCTGTAACGGCTGCCCCCTGAGATAAGATGTACAAGTAACTGACACAGAGGTCCATGAAAAGATTTACAGAGCTCGGCTTTGTTGTTACTGGACAATGTAGCAGTTATTAGTGGGCACTGTCGAAAGCTCGAGAGCTACTTTTTGGACCAAGGGTAATTTTTTTTTTACGCCGACATAGCCTCAAGGAAGGTTAATTCCACACAGCGTGGTTCATTGGACATAAGGTATTTCAAGATACTATCACCAAAAATGAGCAACTCATTATTTTCTGAACATCTATTGGAGAGTAGAAAGAAGTCGACGTGAATTAATTTTTCCTATTTCGCGTCTTCTTTCATATATATGAAAATTAAAAACAGATAACATTATTTTCACTCATGTATATATTAACCAAAACTTAAACTGGCATTTTTGACATTTAGTAAAAGTCAAAATACATCAAATTAAAGAGAATAAATAAATGATGGCAGCTCATGAGTGTACAAGATGGGGAATTAGGGGTGGAATAACTATGAGGCAAAATAAGTATTGATTTAATTTTAAATAATTTTCATAAATATTTATTTTAAATTTGTTTATAAAAGCAATAAGACTCTCAATGAATATACAGCAACGGTAACAGAAATTACCGATTTATAATGGGACGCTGACTGAAAAACAAGCCAATTATGGTGCCCGATGTTGTACTTACTTGTCTATGGATCTATATCCGGTCTTGAATACTTGGCTGTTCAATCTAACAGGCTGTGCGTTTCACTGATTAGCAACTCGAAAGGACTACGTTTATTTTACCGGATTTGTTGTTGACTTAAGGTGGTAACAGTTTAGGGAACGCGATTTGAGGGCAGTATTTTTTCTAGTTTGTGTAAGTATAAAAACAGTTTGTTTGTCAAAAGAAATCAAATAATTTTCCAGTTCACATGGTGACCTCAACATTTCTTGAATATTTGTGTAGGGTGGCCTAGAATTTAATGGCAATTTTTTCTCTTCATTTGAAAAATTGGTCATCTAATATTGCTATGCTCATGACATAATATATTCAAGAACTAATGGTATCACAACGCGAAGAAAATTAAATTATATGTTTATAAGGGAACAATATTTTTTTATATTGACAAATGATTAGTCATTGGTTAGTCCCTCCACTTGCGCTTCGGGTAAAGATGAACGGTGCAGTTTATTTTCACTTTATCCAACGTAATTATCAGTTGTTGATAAAATGCACTTATTATAATTATGTGCATACCAGGGTTTATCTGCACTTATAAAGCAGGAAATAATCTAAAAAAAAATCGAGGAATTCGGTGGGACAGGAGAAAGTAAGTGACATTTTTAGATTGTTTTGCAATATTTTTTTAATGCGTAGCAGTGTACAGTATCAGTTTTATCCCCACTTCATTAGATTTTATGAGGAGCACTAACATATTTGTTTTAGTAATTTAGTAGTAAACAGTGAAAATAACTAGTTTTTTATTTTTTGCCTTGTGTATTAACACAGAAAAAAAATATCAAGTTTTTACTTTCGCTCGATTCATCGGGGAGATAATTATTGTAATCGTCAAAAAATCGAACTCAGGTTTTGATAAATTTCGACGTTTCATACCTCCTGAAACAGAAAAATCTGTTTTCGCAATGAGGTCTGTCTGTATCTCGGATTAGAGCCGAAACCATTTTATCGATAAGGATGAAACTTGGTATTTAGGGTTTTCTTAAGGTTCCCTCAAGGAGTTTTTGGAATTAGATATTTATCCAACCTTAAAATTAAAGATAGTTTATTGAAAGGCAAAAAGTTAAAGAATCTATTTTCTTGAAATCCGCTCAAACTATTTTGATTAAATTTCGTATCTAGGCACTGTTTAAAATTCCAAAATAAATATAAACTATCATTTTCCTATGAAAATGAATTTTAGAATACGTTACATAAGTCAAAATTTCCAATTTTTTATCTCTGCAATTATTTGAGATTTGAAATAACTTATCATTGTAAAGATGTAGCACTGTTAAATAAAAAATATTTTATTTGAAATAAAATTTTATAAAAGCAACAGTTTCTGAGCTTTTAGTATATTTATATATAACATATAATTTTTATTTAAAAGGAAAATTAATTTTTATTCTGTTTGGGGGCCAAAGATGTTACTCTTTTCTAATTTTTTCTGGAACATTGTGTAACATTTTATCCATGGTATTTTTTCTGGAACATTGTGTATCATTTTATTTATGCTATTTTATTATTTTTTCACATATTTGTTTGGTTTTTGATTTATTGTTTATATTTTAAGAAAAAGTCTGTGCTTTATACCGTACCATTAATTTTATCTAGAAAACCTAGAAAAGTCTGGGAATTTCATCACCTAATATACCGAAATAATCCAGGTTTTTAATAAATGAAATTAAGATCTAAAGACTTGTAGGACCTATTCATCTACTAAATAATATTATCAAATTTTTATTTTAAATCGTGTCTTACCACCCGTTCGTGATATTCTCATTTAATCTCACTATTGGGAAATGGAATATGTTGGTAGAATGTAAAAGAATCGCACCTGCATTTCTTGGAAAACAGTTTGTTAGAAATATCTTTGGTATACCCGACTGAAATTCTAATTCGAACTCCCCGTCAAGGCTACCAGTTGAGCTTGACGCCTTAGTCAGAGCTTCCACAGATGTTATGTACCTTACCAAATAATAATAATTATTATAAAATATATTGAAATTAATCATTTAAATCGATCGATTGAACAAACCATCTCTTCCTCATAAGTAACTTTTTCTTCTAAGGATAAATCAATATTTTCCCTCATAATAAAGAAATCTTAACCGCACATGTTCTCCTAATCGTGAAGAAACCGCTCAGGAATAAATGGCGACCAGGTGATAAACAAAAGATGAAGCAGCAATAAATAAATTGAATAAAAAGCAGATAATCCCAAGATAATTCGTGGAAACTTGTCAGTAAAACTATTCAATTCACGATAATCATTGAAGATCAGTGGTTTCCTCTCCTCTCTACCGACTGCGCGATGGAAAGAGTGCGCGTGATTGTAATAAAAATTGATTAGTTCAGCAGTTGTTCTCACGTGCTATCTCGTACATTCACAGAGTAGGAATGAACGGAACACCTTTAAGAAAAAATCGTTGGCTTATCATTTGATTTTTTACTAAACTTTTGGATTTCTCAAATAAATAGATCCAATCAACTATTCCTTTGAGGTGTGAATATAAATTTATTTTAAAAATTATCACGTAAATGTAGACCCTTAGGGACTGTTCTTTAACACCACAGTCAAATTTAAAAGAAACGAGCTAAGGTTTTTTTTGTAATCTTTTTCAATTATTATTTTTTAAATGCTTTAAGAAAATAACTCTGGCGTGCTGAAGAACAAAATTCTACTAATATTTCTATTGCATCTCGTTCTAATATCTGTTCAATCCATACGTGTTTAATCTTACGAATTTATTAGGGATGAAGAAGTTAGAATTTAGAGGAAATATACTCCTATACGCGTGGAAGGAAGTGTAAAACTAGTTATTAAACTGGGATTCGAACCCTGATCCCTCAGTCATCGAGATTAGATGCGCTTAACATTTAGTTCGTGGGTTGGTTGGTGTGGGTCTTGTCTTACAGGCGTTTCATATGAGGAAAGCTATTAAAGCCTGTCCCTGCACTTGAGGTAAACTAGAATTGCTCTACCCAGGCGAATTTTGCTCATCAGTAAGGCTTGAAAGAAATAATAGATGTAAATTTGACTTAATACTATACGATTTAGAAAATTGTTGAATTGGAATTAATGGTGCCTTTTAACTATTAATAATACAAAGATTAAGACATTTTTTTAACCTTTAACCTTACCTCCTCTGCCTTGAAATAAATCTATTTCTTTCACAAATATGACAACTTAATGCGAATTAATCTGTGTATATAAAAACTTTTAATATGAGCTGAAAGGAATCAACAAAGATTACAATCTTTATGAATATTGGTTAGGTCAAGCTCTAGTCTTTACGTGGTATTAAAGATGTAGGAGTGGTTTCTTGGGTCATTGGCTCACAATAGGTGTGTTCCTACGCTATNCACACACACACATTTGTAAAGTATTACATCAACTTACAGTCCCAATTTTCAAAAGAGGTTATAAAAGCTAATATATATATTCTTTCCTATGTATATATCAAGTATGTGATCTGCCGCTTATAATAGATAGGATTATCAATACCTATAAAATAATTGTAGTATTATAATAAAATGTCAATGTTTACAAAAATAATATTTTTGTGCTTTTTAAAACGCCATTCTTATGAAAATCGGGCTAGTTAATAGTGTTCTAGGCAATTACCTTTCTTTCTTTTGTTTTCCTCCTTAGGTATATAGTTTCCTTGCACAAAAATTTAATTTTTTTTTAAAGTCAAGGGTATTAGGTTCAATTTCGAGATCAACCTAAATCTTTATCATGGATGAAATTGAGATTGACTTTTTCACACCGATGAATTGACTATCTTGGGAATGTGTGCAGTGTCGGTTCCAGAATTAAACTACTTAGTAAATCATTCTATCAGATGGATCACAATTTTCTCTTTAAATACTTCCCATAGTTCCTATAAGTAAGTTTTAATAAGTGTACTGTCAGCTCTATCGTTATAAAGTGTACGTTAAATACAACACTTTTTAAAAGTATTAGTCAAATTAAAAGTATATATCAAAACATACGTTTTGCTTGTTTTTTACTTACTTATGCTATAAACTTGTTACTGATGGTCAATATTCACCCTCGTCTTGTAACAATGGAAGGGTTACGTGAGTGGTGGCTATCACATCATCTCATCAGACATGTACAGTTGTTAAAAACACGTTACCCTTCTGGTCGCATTTACTCAGTTTAATTCGTCAATGAACAGTACTAGTATGGAGCGAAAGGCCTGTTCCCCCTCCTTACCCCTTTTTGGTGCTTTGTAATGTTTTCTGCCACACCGGGGACCCCCCACCGTCCTCACGTCGTGTGTCGTGGTCTCCTGTCGTATATTTCCGCGAGTCGTGCGCCGTGGAACTCCAAACCCCCCTCCCCCTTCTATCTTTTAGGTTCGCCCCCATATATTCTCAGAGAGGTCATACCGAGGTCATCACACAGGTCCACGGTATGGCCATCATGCCGAAATAAGAAGCAAAGCTGGGATTTTCTTGGTCCAAGAAATACCGACATGTTTCTTCGTGAAATAACATCTCTACTGTGTTTGTATATGACCCGCTGTCATTGTCAAACTAAAAGATGCAAGCGAGGTTTAGTTTATTTTCAGACCAATTATACCTTGATTTTCTTAGGAATTTACATTTGGAACACCTTTTGGAAAATACAACCATATTTATTTGGTCAACATTAATAACTTTTTATAATATGATTAGAAAGCGTATAACCCGAACGGGTAGTAAGACGCGGTGCTAAATATTATTATTATTATTAATATGATTAGAGTTATAGAGGTATAACATTGGATAGTATCTATAAAAAATATAATTACAGATCACATGACTTGACGTATGAATACATGAATGCAGATATAGTAACTTTTCCTGACTGTCAGATATGTCCATTCATATAAAAATTGAGGTATATACGTATAATATTTCCGTATTTGTTACATGCTACAGTCCAATTTTCATAAGAAGACATAAGCTACTAGTGCTACTTTAATGTAATCATACGTCAAGTCATGCTATATGAAGCGGTCAATTGATATATATTATCAACACCTATAAAATATCACTAAAAATATATAAAACTGTTATCAATGTTAATAGCAAATGAATATGTTAGTATTTTCTAAAAGGTCCTTCCTATGAAAATTGGATTGTAAATATACCCATAACCGGTTATTATTACGTTGTCTAAAGCGCCAGGGTTGCGGGTGCTAGTGACGAAGAATTTAAGGTTCGAATCCAGGCCGGACGCACTGGGGTGGTTTACATGCGAATTATCACTGTGGTTTCCCCATTCTTACTACGCGCTAATGTGGATGCATTTCATTTACCTTAATTTCTCATCACTGCCCTGCACATTAGGTCGTTAGTAACTCTTGTATTGAACTAATTAAAAGGTAAAATTTAATATGCCATAAATCAAGCTACTCCCTTTTGTGCCTCGGTTATTGACACGATCTTTGAAACGCTGTTTTGCATGCGATGGTCTACCCTTCTCTGGGTACTATAGTTCGTATCCTCGTGAAGTTGGAGATGTAATTTTCAGTCGTCTTATATTAGAGTACCCATAAAATTATTCTTAAATAAGCCTACTACTTTTTTGCGTATAGTTGTGATTTTTTTAATTAAAGGCGAACATTTTTAGAAATAAATATTTCTGTTTCATAGATCGAGTAGGAAAACCTTCAATTGCCGCATTGCACGGTTGCGTTGGAGATGAGTTCAAACGTTGCAGAACGACAAACTAATTTTTTATGCTTTTAATTTTTCGATCATTAATTATTGCTTCGAATCGTGAAACAAATATATAAACGGTTGCCTACTATATATAACACCTTTATTTCAGTGGCGTATTCTCTGGGTATGCTGGTCCTGCGCCGCATACCCAAAATGATATGAAATATTTTTTTGTTTAATTCAATGCTGTCTGTGTGAATTGTGTAAACACTAATGTTTGAATTGTTATTAATTTTACATGTAATTAATTATTAATTTTAAAAATAATATTGGTTCATATTCAAAGAATACTGCGTTTTAAGTAATTCTTCTTCCAAAAGGTTATATTTTGCACAGTAGGAAACCCAGGGCTTGCTAGTTGAAAAACGCAAGGAAAGCCAGGGAGGCTCTTATGACCTTGCCCAATGTCTAAGGGGTGGCAACACATTCCTTTCAGCTCACCCACAAGTAATTGGCCAATGAGCTCAGGTTTTACACTCCAGTTTATGCTGTTCCTGTGAAGCAAGCTAAGCATTGTGCCAACTATTGAAAAAAAGATTCAAGATCACAATGTTTATTCACTAAGCTAATTTAGTATAGTTTAAGTAAAAATACATAAAATAAATATATAAGTAGTTCTAATTGTAAAATAATAGTTAGTTTATGTAACAAACTTTAAATTATACACTAATTAATACATAAATTTATGTTTCGGTATTCTAGTCACATGTATTATCATGTATGTGGCAAACACATTTAACCATTCTTTCAAATTTAGGCATTTCAGCACTGATAAAGTGGGTAAGGGGGAGGGGGTAGTAAGGTGAGTAACGAGGCTACTTTAACCATGGTTGACGGTAATTCTTGTTTTTCTTTAATAGAAAGGATCGTGGAGTTTTAATAGTGCTCTTTTAGTTTTTGTTTTACATTAACGACTTATTAGTCATTGTAATTTTATATAATTATACATCAAAGAATCCCAAAAGTCAGGAGTGTGAGTTCACTGTTTCAAGATTATTTAGAAGGAAAAGGTAAAATAAAATATATTTTCTTATAATTTACTTAATCAGTGGCGCACCCAGCCATTTACTTTGGGGGGAGGCATTCAATCAAGGCTGTAGCAAGAATTACATTTTGATGGAGAGAGCGGGTTTGTGGTTGCACAGCCTCCTAAGCCCTGAAGGCCGAGAATATTTATGAATATTAAATGCTTTTATAAATAATTTTGAGTAGTTTTATAGTAATTAAGTAATTTAAATAATACAAATACTAGCTTATATACCATTTATATATTTTTTTCAATGGTTAATTTTGTGTGTAACGGTAAACATTTTGAATATTAGGCTTAAATTTGAAGCCTGGTCTTAAAATGTAGCATATACATTTGACACATCTTCAATGTTAGTTATAGTCTACTTAATAGCATTAAAATTTTTATTAACATTATTTGTGGTGTTGGGTAAAGAGGGGAGAGGGGGTGTCAAATACCGTGTTTGCCCCTCTCCCTATTGGGTGCACCACTGCCCACGGCAAGATATATGTGTAAATATCTAGCAATAAATCAATGACTTACCGATAGAGTATTAATAGTCCGAAATAATCTTCCCTATGTTAATCAGAGTTTACGCATCTAAATAGCTTCTGGAACATAAATTCTAAAGCTGGGTAACTCTTTTGTTTCCATGCAGCATTGTGTGAGATAAGTTAGCCTTTATAATAGCTTTAATTGCAACGTGAGTTGGACAATCCACCTGATTCCCTCTCACCAAGATCTGATGGACGCTTGATCGATGTATCACTTCATTTTACTCTTATTATGATTGTTTGCTTAGAGTATTGCTAACTGTGTGCTTATAATTACACTAGGTTAATTGAATAGGATCTGTCTCTCATAAGCATTCAGAAATGTTCCCATACCACTCTTAGCCCCGACATTAATATTTACTTAAAATTCTAACCATGTAGATATCATTACAATTTGAGGACCGCCTATGGGGTTTAGTGGTCATAGGTTCTGGCTACGGACCCAGAGGTCCCGGGTTTGATTCCCGGCGCGTCCTGATTTTCTGGGAAGCAATGGGTTTGGAACGGGTTAGATTCAGCCTAGAGTGGATAAATAAGGAGCTACTCGAATAAAGTATTAGTGGCTCCGGTATAGAAAGCAGAGCTTAATGGCTGGAGTCATCGATGTGCTGACAACATGACACCCTCTATCCGCAATAGTTGGCACTAATTCTCCAAACCGTTTGGTATCCACTCGGTAGGTATAGCATGAATGCGGGCTGACACCATGGAGTTACTTTTATTACATTTTGAGTGGATGGTAATCCTCGTTATGGATAAATAAAAGAAGAGAGAATATGGGAGTGAAAGAGGGAGGACTTAAAATTTCCTATGATATCATTCAGTTAAAGGGAAATAATAAATGTTCGAGAACCACTGTTCTATATGAAAACATCTTCAATTATATCCCTTGAAATAATCCCTTGACGTTCTTGGACAATGGTGGTTGAGGGTCCTCGACCCCCAAATCTCCGTTGCAACTTTTAGAGTACAGCATACCTATTAATTTTTCTCAGAATACGTCACTGCTTTATTTTCATCGTATTATATAGTTGTAATAATGTAATCGTGGATATTTTGGTCCTCCATAGTATGATTTATCTTTCGTTTTACGTGCGCACAAACTCAAATAAAAGCAATTATTCCAAGTATTAAAAAAAAAACCTCTTATTATTAACTGATGAAATTTCAGTTCTAGTTTTAATTATGTCAATAAGATTAGTAAGATATTGTTGTTGTTTTTACCTCGCACATAAACAAAATAATTTATATATTTATTTTTGAAACCACTGTCCTCGTTATAGTAGGTAGTCTATAGTAACTACAAACATAGGAGATATATCTGTATCAATTCAGAAATTTCGTAATAGTAGTGAGATCCGGAGCACTTAACTAAAATAAGATCAGAATACTTATATACAGGATTATTCAGAACTGTACGAACATCATTATATAGGTTATACGGGATGACAAGACGCCAAAGTTGGTGCCGTGCGCACCGGGGCCTGGATTCACTAACGAGAGCAAATAGTTGCACCGGTGAGAGTTTGAAAGAGGTGCCAAAATCCCTATTCACTAAAAGAATCAGGCGCAATTTGAGAGCAAAGTTGTGCCTTTTTTTTTGCCAGCACTCAAGAGTAGGCGCAATTATTAAAATCATGTTTGTCTCTTCAATAAATTTAAATGGAGGCATATTAGCGTTATGGCTTAAAATACAATAATTAGTCAACTGTACTCCAATTAATAATAAGGAAATTAAAATAACACACATCTGTTAAGCACAAAATTTGTTTCAATTTAGATAGTGGTAACAAAGTATCTACTTACCTCTTATTGTTGAAATTTTACATTCTAACAACGCAATGGCATTTCTTGCATTATTACAAAACAAAACGTCAAACAAAATCATGAACTGTGTAATATTTGTCTAGATCCAAAGAGGTGTGTATTCTTCCAAACCCAAATACATCTTGTCACTAAATATGGCGGTTACAGTAGCCCCATGGCTTCTTTGGTGCTGACTAACAGCTCACAACTGACTTTTGACAGTCAACCTTTAGGTATATACCTAAATTTTGACTTTCAGAAGTGACAGCTGCTAAACACGTGGTTTGACGTAGGGATACATAATTTGGTCTGGTAACTTTTCAAAGCTCTTAGCTGTCAACTGTGAGCTGTCAGTCAGCACCAAATAAGCCATGGGACAACTGTATTATAGCTTTAAAATAAGTTTTAAAGTCTTTGTAAAGGTTTTGTTAATGGAACTTAAGCTTTAAACTAATACTATTAATAAATATTTACTAATATAATTTTTGTAAAGCGCCCAGAAAGAGGCCGCTCCTAATTGTGTTGCTAGCTTATAAGCAAAATGTTTAGAAATCTTTGTATTTGTTGTCATTTTCATTAGAGACTTAAGTAGAACGTAGATTCTTCACAAGGATTGGTCGAAAAGAGAGCACATGATGACGTGTATGGTGACGTCACCATAATATTGCCACCAGTTTCCGCCTTGTTTAGTGAATACGGAAATGGAGCAAATAATAAGGCGCATCTTTGGGCTGATCTTGGGTGCAAAGTTTCTTCATTTCTAGACTTGCGCTGGAGCCTAGTTTCACTTGTTAGTGAATCCAGGCACCTGGTAGGTAGGCCACACATGCAGCACGTCAAGAAAACCAACACAGGCATCCATCCCCACCACTCCCTTCACTGATACACACGATGGTGCCAGGGTAGCTCTTCCACTTCCTCAGTCTAAATGTCTCTGCGCTCTCTTAATCTGCTCTTCTCAGTTGTCAGGGCCAACAACTATATATTTGTAAGAATCAGCATGGCCTGTTTCTAGTAATAGTTTACTCCACATTCTACTTTTTATGTGCTGAAGAGTGATGTTTTACCTATCCCCCACTTGCATACAATGGCAACTTTGACGTCTTGTAGCGCCGCCATTTGGCGCTGCTGACTCCAAGCTCATTACGTGAAAATACTTGTCTTGTAAACCCCCCTCCCCGCCCCCATTGAGACCCTTGAAATGTTGTCCGTGGAGTTCTGAATACTTATGTATAGGTGGAAAATACACACAGATAGAATTGCCAATTGCTTTAGGTTGTTTTATATGAAATTGAACTTTTTGAATTAATAGGTTCATATTAAAATACCGTAATTTACGAAAACTATACGAATAAGGGAATCTCATAACCTATCTAAATAATATCGTAATGATTACTTTTAGTAGTAACAAATATTGCATTGAAGATAAATACATTAATCTAAACTCTCTTATGATGGTTCGCTCAATGAATCGTTGTGCAATTACTTAAACATACACGTCCTTGAAGCTTAATTTGCCTTTTACAGATATGAAAGGTATGTAATGTTGTATGGAAGAAAAAAAACCCAATCAATTACTGGTGATGTAGTAACAAGGTCGTCAACATTTTTGTTTCTGACCGATTCTGTCTTACATCAAGTATTTAAACTTGGTACAAATAGATTGCAGATATGTGTTGCCAAGTGATTGATTATGTTCCGGGTGTTTTATTTACTTTTGTACGCTTAACACAAGAGTTATAACGACTTAATCCAAGAGGTTGAGTTAAGGAGCGTAGCTTAGAAGAAATTTACACATACAGTTGTAGAAAGAGGATAGGAAAAATCACTCTCAGTGCATTCGGATAAGACTCGAACCCTGATCTCCCTATGAACGGAAACCAAGTTAAATACGAGTCTTAATGCCATGGATAGGTTTTTATAGCCCCATGGTAATTTTAGTTGAATACCACCAGGAGGAAGTAAAATAGTATTTTCCAATTCTATGTGGTTGCATATTTTAATTTGCGTAAGCTGAAAATAATTAGTAACTCTATGAACAGTGGACCCTCACGCCCTTCATTAAAAAAATTCCAAGTATATCAGGTTAAGAATAATTATGTACATTGAAACAATAACATAATTATTATGTCTTGTTATTCTTGATACTACAGTCATAATATTTCTCTTTGGACTTCAAGTTGTCATACTTCCCATAATTTCTCCTTGGATATGAGGTTGATATTGTAACGTGGGGGGCGCACGTGACCTGGGAGGGTCACAGGCCGTTCACACGTGGACGTGTGAACCACGAGTTCTTTTAGAGATATTGGGGTATGCTGCCGACCAAACACGAATGAAAATGCCCACGGAATATTCAGAGTTTTAATTATTAAATTTATCACTACGTACACACACCGATTAACTGTACATATAAACTAATTACAACTAAACAAGTCATAAAATAAAATAAAAATAGTCTTAATCAAGTCTGTAAATTAATAAACTAATAGAACACATAAAAATATAAGTAAATTAAATAAACAAATTAACAACTATAAAA
>CABFVX010000066.1:45655-62862 GCA_902151425.1 Timema shepardi
CGCCACACGAACTCCCGGACTCTTCAGTCGCGAGCCAAGAACTGAACTCAGGCTACCGCTGAGCATGTATTTATAGGGGTGGTGAGAGCTGAGGGTCTGGAAGCCTCCACTTCTAGAATAAAAAGGATCCAGACCCCTCCAGATGAGTTTCCGTCCTCCCCCCCCACACCCCCTCGGCCCCTCTAATCCCCCAGTCAGGCGATAAGGTCGCTACCTACATGCTAGACAAGGAGGGAGACAGAGAGAACAAGGAGCGCAGATACAAGAGCCAACAACGAGAACACGCTGGTCTCGCTGCCAGACTCTAATCTTGTTACAATATTTTTTACTTTCTCGCTGCCTTACAGGTAGAAAAAGTATTGGGACTGTCAAAAAAATTGAGCTCGAGATTTTGATAAATTTCAACGTTTCATGACCCCTCGAAACCAAAAAAGTGGTTTTTGCATTTTCGTCTGTCTGTACCTCAGAGTAGAGCCTAAACTATTTTACCGATCGAGCTAAAACTTGGTATCTGGCATTTCCATAGGGTTGCCCTTAGGTTTTTTTTTATGAAATGGATATCCAACCCTAAAACTAAGGGTAGTTTACTGAAGGGAAAAAAGAGAAATCATCGATTTGATCAAAATTAGCTCTAACAATTTTGATAAATTTAATTTCTAAGTATTAATAAATATTAAAAACAAAATGGCTACTCTAAATTTTTCGTCAACATGAATTTAGGCGTTCCGGTTTGATGCGTTAATTCTATTTATTTTTTAATCATATCTTCGTTACTCTTTGAGATATGAAATTACTTATTATTGCAAATATTTAGGCCTATTTATAATACAAATCTTTTATTTGAAATATATTTTTATAAAACTAATAATTTTCAAGTAAAACGCAAATATATATATATATATTTTTTTTTTTTACTTTTCGAACCGTAAAAAAATCTAACCCGAGATGTTGATGGATGTCGGCGTTTCATGAACCTCCGAACCCTAAAAAGTGGGTTTTGAAATGACGTATGCCTGCCTCGGCTCTAACGATTTTGATTAAAATTTGTATATAGGTGTTGATTAAGATTATAAATAAAATGGCTATTGTAATTTTCCCATGAAAATTACTTTTAGTGTACTTACAGAAGTGGAAATTTCTGTATCTCCGCAACTTTTTGAGATACTAAATAACCCATTATTGCACAATAATTGTAGTACTGTGCTATAAAAAAACTTTTATTTGAAGTATATTTTTATAAAACCAATAATTTATGAGATATTGGCATATCTATTACTAGCAGCCCAACCCGGCTTCGCACGGGCATAATAATAAAATAAAAGAAAATACACAATGCTTTACAGTGAGTTTCTAAAAAAATAACATTTATTGAAAACAAAAAACTAAGATATAAATTTTTTTTTGTGAATATATTTTCTTAAACTTTTTTTTGTATTTACATTGTTTTTTATATTTTATTTTTATTTTTTTTATATATTATTTTTCACTTTTTTTGTCATTTTTCAATATTTTTTTTATTTATACTTATACTAATTGTTAAAAGGTCATAACCGCAAAACAAAAGCCATTTAATTTATTGAGTAAGAGCCTCCCTGTAAACAATATTTGATGTGGTTTTATTTTGTGGCAGCAAAATAAATTGATTTTCAGGGGCTCCAACCCGCGATAGGCCAACGTATAATTGACCATGAGTAAAACATTTATTTCGCAGATCGATCCCAACTAATTCGAAGGTTTGACCTTGGGACTTGTTAATTGTTAATGCGAAAGATGTTTTTACCGGAAATTGAAGCCGTTTAAATGGGATTGGCAAATCACTTGGGATCATCGGTATCCTCGGTATATGAGCTAGTTGACCAGCTGCTGGACCGGTCATAATAGTCGCTACAATTAAATTTTCCTTTAACTCCTTAATAAGCAACCTCGTCCCATTGCACATGCTTGGAGGGCTTAAATTTCTCAAAAGCATGATTGGAATTCCAATTTTTAACGTCAGTTCGTGTGGTGGTAATCCAGAAGGGTTCAAGGAATTCAAAAATTCCTGTGGATAATGAACTGTATCTTCAATATTAGTTACAGTGTCTATCGACTTGTATTTTTTTATCTGACCGCTGACTTTTTGAACGATAAGATTGTTTATTTCGTTGACAGTATCATTCTTTACTGATACTATTGCCCTAGAGCACAACCAATGAAAGTCCTTTTCGTGCAAATTCTCGATATCAGGGTATACTGCATCTATTAAATTTTCCAAATCATGGAGTATTTGGCCTAGATACTCATCCAGAATAATGTCACTATATCCGCTTAAATTTGGAGCAGGGAAAATTCCTTCCCCAAGTTTTAGCAGTTGTTGTGGGAAATCACTGTCACTTCCATGAAGATGAGCTCTCATATTCGTCCTTAATTTTAATGTTTCAATCGAAGTCCATAAGGGAGACGATTTCAAGCATGCTTTGATGATATCTGCTCGCGTACCTCTGTTAATAACGGGGAGAGTCTGTCGGAAATCTCCAGCAAATACAAAAGTAATCCCGCCCATGACTGCAGAGGAGTTCCTGAGGTCTTTTAAGGTTCTGTTCACGGCCTCTATATGTGCTCTATGGCTCATCGTGCATTCGTCCCACATAACTAATGAGGTGTCTTGTAGTAGTTTACCTAGAGGCCCGTTTTTGCGGATAGAACATGTAGATTGTTGCTCAAGATTTACAGATAGCGGAAGTTTAAAAGTAGAATGAGCAGTTTTGCCACCTCTCAAGAGAGTTGCAGCAATTCCGGAGGAAGCAACTGCTATTGCTATCTTCCCTGATTCTCTGACCTTAGCAAGTATCAAATTAGCAAGAAACGTCTTTCCTGTTCCCCCTGGCGCATCCAAGAAAAATATTTTTCGTTTGTCATTATTCACGCTGTCGACTATAGTCTCAAAAGCATGTTTTTGATCTGGGACTAATTTTGGTAGGTTTTCATTGACGAAAGCGGTCAAATCATTTGTATCGTAGTGATGTGCCATTGTATCTGCAACATTGTTTTCTGTACGAACTGAAGAAGGTAATCCAAAATCACTTAGACTTTTGTCATTTAATTGCAACAATCTATTTTCTATTTGTATCAAACCTTCGTTATAAATATTCTCATTGTATGGTAACGCGAAGTCTTGATTTTCCTGTCTGATTCTGTGTCTAACATCTTCACACAAATCATCTTTGAAACTGTCCCACAATTTGAAATACAATTTTGTTATCTTTAGTTGTACACAGATAATACTTAAGTTTTAACGCAATAAATCTCGAATGCCATGGAGTAAGTAAATAAGTAAGCCTCTCAAAAAGTTCAAGTTCTTTTCCCTTAAACCTCTTAGGGGAAATATTTGTGCAGCAATGATCTATCTATCTCTTCCATTTTAAACTCAATAGTCAATATCTACCTTTTTTATTGGCCTAAATTTATAATGAAAAATTCAATATCAATGCGATAACCATAAGATGTGCAACCTCTAATAAAATGTATAAATTTCAACCGGAAGTAAAATTTTTAATACGAAGTGCTGACCCTTATGGGCCCAATATCAATCTTTTCTTTTTGGCTAAATATACAAACGAGGACTTAAATAATTCTTTAAAAATAAAATTATAAAATCTAAAACCGCGAGTCAAAAAATGCTTTACTTAAGTATAACGCAATCTTTGCTCGGGTTTGCAAGTGTATATTATTTCGTTTCACATCTATTACCAGTTTTGAATAAATATATCAATTTTTCAACAATGAAGTGAGAAAGTCCGTGCGGAATCCAGTACCATTTATTTCCTTGGTAATCCAGTTAAATAGAAAACAGATTAATAATATATTCGATATTATACTATATTATTTATAGAAATAACACCTCTTCACGTGGCTTAAGACGTCTCTCTCGCAAAATATGTCAAATTAAAAAAAAAAGTCCTAGGTACTCATCGATTGCTTAGAATGTTGAATTCAAATCACATTAGACGAGCTACTAAACTAAAAACCTTTTGAGCTGCTGCCATATTGAAACGGATAAATAAAATTGAAAAACTATGTACATACATTGTTCGGCCTAGGTTCAAAGAATGTCCCTGCTAAATTTCGATAAATTGTCCAACGCATTTGACAGTTATCGCGAAATAGACAGATTTTTGTTGGGTACCATATTTAAACGGATAATTATATCAACAAACCTTGTACATAAATGGTTCAGCCAAGGCTCACAAAATGTCCTTGCCAAATTTCGTTAAAATTGACCCACGCATTTTACAATTATAGTGTAGCAAAGAACCGGACAAACAAAATGCCAAATACTCAAGTTAAAACAAGATTCGCTTTGTTCGGTCATTTTTTTTTACGCTATCTCAATACCGAAGCGCATCATAAGAAATAAACAAGTTAAGATCTTTCACCACTCTTGGTTTATCTTTCACAGATCTGATATAATCCCATATCCTAGAGTGATCCGATCTTAGGTAAAAAATTGTTATACTTCTATTATAAAAATCATACGAACCTGGCCCTACCTGAAGCGAAGCGGCGCCCGAAATTCTTATAAAAATCGTGCTGGACCCAGTTGATTGGTTGGTTCGAAACTCATTTCTGTGTTTCGTCTGATAGACCTGTCTTATTAGAACATCTCGGTGATTGCCAACCACTTGGTAAGCTTCGGGTTTTGTTTTTTAATTTCCATTACTCACTTTAGGCCCCATCACCAGCTCCAGATTTAATTTACTTGTCCGCTGAAATGAAACAATTTATCACACCGCATATTCTCTCAGTCATTGGTCAAAACTCGCTAATTAAACTTGTTCTTTTCTATCTTTACTTCTTGCTCCATAGCTCAAATGCTAATGCAGATTAATAATATATATATATCAACCGTTCAACTGTTATCAACTTGTAAGGTTATCTAAGATGTGTTAATTAAGTTTTAATCTCAAAATTTCTTGTATTTACCATTTGGCTTAACATAGTTACAGGAAAAACTTATGTATATATATTAATCAGTAGTTTAATGTGAAATGCTACCTTCTAGCTCGTTTTTATTAATTTATTTCACTCAAATGTTTTATAAACGTAACTTTAATTCTTGTGTAAGTTTGCAATGCTTATTACTAATTATCTACGTATTCGAATAATTTGAAATATTTTATTTGCATCTTACAAGGACCCTCTTCCCGAACTGTTGTTCGCACGGGTTAAGAACGCAGGCTTGCAATTATATAGATCAGTGGTCGGTGATTAATTTTGTTCGTGAGCTGTATTACCATATAAAAAAATTCGTTGGCCACATGTATTAACAATTTGTAAGGCCCGATTTATACCTTTTCACTCAAATCTGCAAGGAGTCTTTTTTGAGTTATTTTTTTTCCTACTCATAATTAGTTAAGCCAACGAACATTTTGTAACTATGTTCGCGTTAATACTATGTTCACCCTTCCTTAAACAAACTAAATATGATTCTGACAGATGAGGTGCCATCTATGGTCGGGAAAAACAATGGCTTCGTGACTCAACTTTAAAAAAAAATCACCATATAAATGCTTTGTACCGTCTCATTCATCAAATCGTCCTATGCGCCAAACTGAGTAGCACCATGTCATTCGAGGAACATCCAAGTTTCAACATAGACTTTTCCGCGAATTAGTTGAAAAATTAGAAGCGCAATCGGATCTTCTGTTGTGCTATCGCGCTGGCTCAGCAAAGGATCTGCCCAGTACGGGTTTTATTCCTTGATGACTTAATGTGAGACAATACCCGAGTCACCATGAAGGTAATAGCAAAGCTACTGAATACCTTTTGTTGCTAAATGATGATGACTTTTGGCGCGGATGGTTTTTTTTAGCCGGTATGCTTCAACAACTTATTAAGCCGAAAGTCACTTTACAAGGCCGTAATAAAGCCATAATTAATTTACTCGAAAAAAAATCCTATTTATTTTTTAGAGAGTCCTGCACAATTATATTTTATACAAAACTCAAAAACTTCTCATAAGTTAACTCAACATCTGAAATGAAGGCTTCCTAAATAGATTAAAACATGATTTGAAACTTTGAAAATTTACACATTGTCAACATTTCTTTCTTGGATTATAGAAAAAATTTACCGAGTGAAGTTTTGGTAATATGCGCGGACATTAACGAAGTACTATTTAAACTAGAAAGAACTCAATTTTTAATAGTCCTCAGAACTCGAACTAATGTCTAACAGAAAAAAGGATGCAGTTATTATTTTGTTATCTGGAGTAGTCCTTGTACTTGCTTGCAAAACTTAAATTTTCAACCAACCCTAAAAATGAGTTTTATGTACTCTTCTACACCGTCCCCCTTTTTGCTTATATCAGGGGGTCACATTTAAATTATTGAGATTCTTATGGTTATTTTAAGTGATCCCTTTACCTTCATTCAGAATTTAAATTTTCTACCACACTGAAAAAAAATTGTTTCTACTAATTTTGGAATTTTTTAGCCCCTTCAACCTCTCTACCCATTTGGTCAGTTAACATTTAGAAATTTCGAATTTTTAGACTTGTTTTGTTACCTGGAACTATACTTCTACCTGCCGGCCAAATTTTAATTTTCTATCATTCTTAAAGGTTTTTATGTAAACCCCACCCCCTATATTTCCTGGAGACCCGTTTTAAATTCGTCAGACTCTTATAGTTATTTGGAGTGGTATCTGTACTTAGTTGTGGTTTTGTAAATTTCGAGTCCCTCCCCCAAACACTATTTTATAACTAAAGCTTCTCTCCTTCCATTTCCCTAATTTGATTACAAAATTTAAAAATTCAAACTTAAAAAAAAAGAAAAGAATGTCAGTTCTCTATACTACACAGAGAAGTTGGTTAATGTATTAGTTTTGAAATGTTGAGCCCCATCACCCCGCCAGTTCAAATCCCACTTATATATTTCAAAGCTTAAGAGTTAATTATTTATATTTACGGATCCCTAAATCAGTTTGCCAAATTAAAATTTTCTATCACACCTAAAAGTTTTTTTCTTTTTATAACCTCCCATCCCCCATTTGCCAAGACCATATTTAAAATTTAAAATATTTAGACTCTTATTAGTGTAGTCCCTCTACTTTCCTTCCGAATTTCTTAACACACTGTAAAGTGGTTTATTCTATTAGTTTTGGAAATTTTAAATCTCTCGCCCATATTTCTAACTAACATTTAAAATTTTTAATTTTTAAGACTTGTTTGGCTATCTCGAGTAGTCCTTATACGTTACTTCAAAATTTAAGTTTTCTACCACACCCAAAAGTGTTGTTTCTCTGTATACCCTCCTTCTTTATTGTCTCGAGCCACACTTAAAATTTTTAAGAATTTTATAACTATTTTTAATTGCCCCTTTTTCTGTTTGCTAAATTTGTATTTTATACCACACTAATCAATAATTATGTATACACGTTTTGGTAATTTTGAACCCTATTTCATACTATTTTCTCCAACTCACTCTTATAAATTAATGATTTCAAGATTGATTTGGTTATCTGAAGTATTCTCTCTACCTGTCTGCCAAATTTTAATTTTGTACCTTACCTTTAAAGTTTTTATCTAATTATATCTCCCTCTCATTTTATAGATCCCCATTTTGAAATGACATATTTTTAGAAGTTTCTGTTTATATGAAGTAATCTTTCATACCGTATCATGTATGCAATAGAAAACCTAAAATTTTGGTGGACACGTTGAATAAACGTCACTCTCGTTTATTAAACCTTCACTTGTGATAGGTGACAGGAATGTGAATCCCAGCCATGTTTACCGGGTGTTTTAAATCAAATCGTTTTCCACTCTCCTTCTACCCTAACCTGGATATGTATATTCCCTCTAAATGCCTCTTCCTCATTCCTACTCTACTAAATGTGGATAGCCGGCCATGTTCAGTGCAAACACATAATAATAAAAAGAGAGCGAAAGAACAACAGACCAATTTTTACACTTAACAAACATAAAATAAAAATATACAAATTTTTAACCAAATTAAAGTCCCTCTTCTTATTTTACCATTTGAATGTTGTACAAAACAGCAGTTTGGAGGACTAGTACCCGAACTTTCTCGAATGTGAGTACACTTCCTCTATATTATATCTTCACCATTATTTTCTCAATTGTTTAAATATGCGACTAGCCCGTATGGATATTAGAAAGCTAAACACGCGATTATTTTAAATATATATTATTTTTGCATCGTGTCTTAACACCCGGCTGATCTTTTCGCACTTTAATGGTGTTGGGAAGAGAATTTTAGATTAAATGTTCCCCCATTTACGCGGAGGAAGTGTAAGAAGTCATCTAGGAAAAAACACCCTCACTAGGATCCGAAACCTCTCTAGCGAAGGACATTGGACGAACTTTGTGTGAGAATGACTAGGCGAACTTCCTTATCTTTCCAGACAGGACCTATGACCTTAGTTAAACATATACTCTTATTTGGCGGTAGTGCTGGAGATGAAGGTGAGGGGTCATCATGTAAATTTTAAAATTAGATAAAACGTAAGTTAAAATGACCGCTTCACTTGCCTATAGTCGATCATGTCAGATATGGTATATCCGCGCAAAAATGTATTATGTAAAATTATGTTTAAAAACTGTGATTTCATTAGATGTGCGTCAAACTATTTTAAAAGCCCGACCTCCTAAAGTCAAAAATCAAATATCTAATGCTCCTAACTAATCCACCATTAATTAGAAATACATTAACAACCTTAGTAATATAAAAAGTAAATAATTACAAACTGCTATTTAAAAATGTAAATTTTATATGTTGTAGTAGTACGCTTAAATATTAAATAGTTTAAAGGTATTCAATATATCGTATTGAAATATATACACATCCATCTATAATTTATAATTAAGCCAAATATAAAAGATCAAACACTTTCAGTTAATAGGTTTGTAAAGTTGTATACATTTTCATCAGTTTTTAAAGGAAATAAATAAATACAAAATTTAAATAAATATTGAAATCGAAACACAGAATCAGTTTTGTTGATAAAAAAAGTTTCTTTTTTCAAAAAGGTTCCGATTCACGATTGCCCTTAAGAGTTCATTAAAACTTTACAGGCCAAATTAACTAAGGTAGATTCAAAGAAATAATTTTAAAAAATAATTAAAATTTGTGTATAGCTTACAAAAAAATTGTTAATAAAATTTGATAATTCTTGTTAATATGTAGCTATTTAGTTACATCGAACATAGGTATTTTTTAAAGATAATTTAACAAATTAAACATAAAATAAAACGTAGTCATGTTTCTACATCGGGCTGGAAAGGGTTAAAATAACGAATATAAAAAGGCAGTATTTTTTGTTTAAATTAAAGGGTTTTTTCGCTGTAAATATGGGATACTCTTTGAAACTACGCACAGGCTTCTTAGAATTATATGACGCAAACCACTGTTTATCCTCCTAAATTAGGAATGTAGAATTGATTATGATGGATTGGTACCCTTCGTTTACCCTGAAGGGTAGCAAACTTACCTCTCAGTGTGCCATTATGTATAAGCTTACAATATAGGTACATAATGTAGTCAAGTTAAGCCCGTTCAGGGTAAACGGAGTGTACGTTGTTCTAAGAGTTTTACCCGTGACTATACTCTTGATAATATACACTTTCCACCAGCCTCGAACTTGGCGCGGTCCAGCAGAGATGGAGGCTGCAAGTTCAAGGGCGAACTTTCCCCGCACTCTCAACATCAGATCCCTGCAGGAACTTAGGCCGTGTCTCAACTACTCTTCTGTGGCCGTGTTCCTACGAATCCCCACACTCGGGCCATTCTCAACTAGCAACTCTCTTTCGCGCTATTAAGAACCCGCCTCACCGGCTAGCGTCACTCTCGTGTTAAACTGGAGTGGCCTGCAGATGACGGGGAGATCGAGGTTCGAATCTCTGTTGGGTGTACTGAGAATGGTTTTCCACTCTTCCTCCACGAAAATGCAGGTACACTTCGTCTAAATTCAACCTTCCTCATCCCTAACCCATGAGATTAATAGTACTGGACATATACTTATAATCTGGGTAGGTAGTAAGACGGAGTGCTTACATTTAAAAAAATCGTTATCTTTACTATACCCGCACCGGTGGCCACGTAGTCTTATGCATTTGACTCACATTGCACAAGGTCATTGTTGACGGAGAGCTCGTGACTCGATCCTCGGCTGGGTGCCTTGAGGATGTTTCTCAAATGTGATTAAATTTATTTTTATATTCCTCCTCCACACTAATTCGAGTGCAACAGAGCTAAGATTCGACTTAATAGAAATCATTTATATCTTTTATTTGGAAAGACGCACTCTCGTCATGTTGGTGCTGCACGCAGTTTATATAGAATGGCCGAGTCTCACTCCAGACTATATTAAAGGCTTGTTTTGACTTTCTACCCTCTCTCCAGGCCTGCACAAGCGTATTACCTTTCAATTTCAGTTTCATACTGTTTCTCTGCTACGAGTGTGTCCTAAAAATAATAACTATAATAAAAAACCTACCTGTATGTGCGTGCGTGTGACGTGTGACCCCCCGCTCCCCCGAAACACTTATTCGCTTGACCGCGCGACAAGGAAAAAAAGCGCAACCTTCCCGCACATGCGCGCCAGACCCACTTCGTTATTGTTACCATTGTCACACGAACCCTCACAGGTGTCCTATTACGAGTTGTCCTTCTCTTTTGCACCGACCCAAAGTGTGGCCAAATCCCGAAAAACTGACCGAAACCTCAAGTGAACCTCGATTCAAACAAAAATTGCTGTATAGGGGTTTTCGAGGTCGCTGATTATGAATACAAAGTAAAAATTACTATAAACAATATGGCGAATCCAATATGGTGGCCACATATTGGAAAAGTATATCAAACCATGTTGAAAACTAGCATATATAATGCAGTTTTAGGGGTCGTTGACTATGAGTGGCGGCCAGACATAAGAAATCAGACTTAAATGAAAATTAAATATATGGGATTTTTCCAAGGCACTAATTACAATACTCTGAAAAGGTTTTGTTTATTATAATAACATTTTAAAATATTACACAAAAATAAAATCCAAATAAGTAAAGGAAGACTTTTTGTTTAATATAAAAAAAAACATTAAAAAATATCACAAATAGTTGGTCCAAATTAATTAATTAAACGAAGAAAATTAATTTGTTATGAAAGCAACATTACTAAGGGTTATTATGAACCAATTAATCCGAATCAATGTCAGAGTCAATCTGGAATCCACTTCACGCGTCGGAATCAGAATCAACTTCCGAATCAATTTCATTGGTGGGACTATGTTCTATTTCTGTTTCAACCGTTATTTTAGGAGAGAGTAATAACTTTACTGCTTCCCGGAATAAACTCTTTAGTTTTTTTCTATGGCAGGTTTCTGATACTGGAAATGTACGGATCAGACGTTATCAAGAGCCGATTGAAAATATCTTCCATTGTTTTGGTTCTCGAACCCTTTCGCGAGGTGTCTTCACGATATCTTTTAGTAGCTTTGTTTCTAGCTTCTTGAGAATCTTTGGATGATTGGCCGATTGGTAACAATGCATGAGCTATTATTTGTGTACCGTGAATTAATATCTTGGGCACTGAAGTAGGCATATGATAGCACGGGTATAGTTCGACTAATTTTATCACCGTTTCCACCGCATGTTCTTGAAATTTCTCACAATTTACCTCATGGCCACTCAAAATAACCTCAAGAACACGTGGAAGCGTTTGATTAAATATTCATCCAACTCTGTTATTAAAGCAGATACAGTTGAGTTTTTGAAAAATCGCTGAGTTGTATTTCCATCAATTGTACTTCCGTATCCAGGCTTTAGACGTTGACGGTTAGCTCCAATTTTGAACTTAATCCCTTTTGAACTATCCTCTTTTGGTGTTCTGTTGTCTGCTTCTCTTCCGCACTACGCTCTGGCCATTTTTTTAATGCCAAATTTGTAGGACAAATAAACCTAAACAAAAATAAACAAAGGGACATCTATCTTTAAAAACTAAATTTTTTAGAAACGTGCGCCAGTTTTATTTTTTGTTTTTATTTCGATATTGAAATGATGAAAACAAAAGTATATCACTATTTTGGATTTCATAAATTATATGAGTAAATATTACGAACATATAATAATTATTTTTACTATTTTATTTTTCATAATTTATAAAAATAACCATTATATGTACGTAATATTTATTCATCTAATTTATGAAACATAAAATATTAAAACATTTTCTATGTTTAAGAAAATCTTATTTACAAAAATTATTGATAACATTAACTAAAAACAATATTATAAAATAGGTTAACTACGTATAATATGAATAGGTAATAAGACGCGTTGATAAAAAAAAACGTGCTGATTTTTTAAGAACACCATGTTTACGTTAAAACCAGTCACACCTCTATTACATTAGGTAGAGCCTATATTCTCTCAACACCGGTAGTAACGCACTGCATGCCTGGTCAAGCAACACATGGATGTGGAAAAAAATTATAGCATTATCGGCAGATAATTTTTTTATATACTTCGTAGGATTGTAGAGTGAACTAAAGCCCTAAACTTGGAACTTCATGTTATATGGCGTTATATGTAACTATTCATATAGTTTAAAATAGAAGTCTCTACAAAATTTTCTATTTCTTAATGGTACCGAATTATGTTTTATTACACCAAGATAAACATTAAATTTAGGTTGCATAAATGTAAAAACATTTTCTACATACCTGCAAGAATCGTTTCTATGACGTAGAATTAAGATTAAACACTTTAATCCAAAGTTATTCCATTTATAACGAACAGTATTTTTTTTTCTTGCCTTATTGTGTAATGCGTGCAATCTAAACGAAGGCTAACTTTGAACTGAAGTAACAACGCAGGTATAAAGAGTAGGCCCTTCCCCTTTTGCGATATGATACACCAATCATCCATCTATCCAACCCACAGCTCGGATTTTTCAGAATCAAAATTTAATTTATAGAGATTTTGGCCAGGCCGCCGGGATTTGACCTCACTGTGCGACCATGTTAGAACATTTGGCAGAGCAGGCTACGCGGCAAGGCGGGGATGATGATGGACGTGGAACTATTGCCTGAAGCAGGCTACTCCTGGAACAAGGATAACTAGGGCCGTATGTATACGCTAGTTTCTGGAGTCAATCAATCTCTAGGTGTACTAAGGATGGTTTGTATGAATAGTCTAATCTCTGGAGTCAATCAATCTCTTGGTGTACTAAGGATTGTTTGTATGAATAGTCTAATCTCTGGAGTCAATCACTCTCCCGGTGTACTAAGGATTGTAGGCCCTTATATATAGTTTGGTCCACAAGTCGGCCAAATTCCCAGTTTACGAATAACAAGCCGTTCAGGTCGAATGGAAGATTTGCAGACCTCGTGAAATCATCTCTACGGCACTTGTATTCATCATGTTAATCGCTGGTGGTTGTAAGTATGTTAACAAATTACACCATACAAAGGAAATAAAGATTGTTTTAAAGAAACGTGGGTTAGGGTGGCCTAGGTTTGATTTTTAGCTTAGCTCATTATTATTATTTTATCTTTTTCGTGTTATGGTTTCCCATCCGGGTCAACTTACTGATATCCAGTTCTAGAAAAGCACAATAATAATTTTCGTTTTTCTTAATTGAGTTGCTGACCAACAATCACAAGTTCCTGTAAAAGTTTCGCCTTTAAAAAAATATATATTTCCTAAAGTAATAATACAATCCTACAGTAAATTTAACAGGGAAAAGAGAAATTATAAGACAATAAATCTTGGTAATTGAAAGCCTAATATTTAAATGAAAAGAATACAAATAAGCATTTGTAAACAATTCAAGGTGAAAACATAAAATGATGTCATTATAGAAATGGACGTTTCTTAAATTATTATGATAAGCTTAAAGGAGGGTTATGAAACGGTCGTTCGTGTATTTCACATCTTGTAACTTTAGCTACAGTCCGATTTAGATTAGAAGACACTTTTTGGACACTTGTATTAAAGTTGTTTTAGTAATTTTATATCAATACGTAAACTCATGCTAGGTCCATACTGTAACTTTTGATAAATGAAATAAATAATTATAGAATAGTGCTAGTACTATATTAAAATGCCATCAATGTTGACAGAAAAAAAAGTTTGTATTGTCTACAAATTCCTTTTTGCCAGAATCCGATTATACAAGAGGATGTTTCTGTGATAAAAACAAATGTGTAAGTCTAAGTGGGTTCCGCCACGATAGTGCATTAATTTGTTTTTATTTTAGCACGTTTAATGCGGTTAATTTTTAAGTTGCAAAACACACGGGAAATATTATTTAAAGCTCTTGCACTGCTTAAACACGATGCTTATTACGTAACACATCATATTTTTAATACACAAGCCCATTATTTATTCCTAAAGAGTATTCAAATATATACTGCCAGGAAGTTTAATACTGAACCTTTAACCACTAAGAAGATATAATTTTGGGGAATAAAATCAAACACCTCGCCATAAAAGACATACAAAATCAAAATCGCAATATGTAAAATATTTAGATTTATCGATTCTTTTATAACTGCAACTTTCAAAAACAAAACTTTTATTTAGAAAAACAAAACAAAATTAACTGCTCAAGTAAGGCAAAGCTACTGAGTTGTGAAATATCTCCTATTTCAAATTTAGCTAACATAAATTTCATTATATTGGCTAATCGCAAACTCGTAATAATATTGGCTCTGCTGAGTCTAATTTTATCTCAATTAAATTTATACAAAAAATATATGGATTGCGAGTTGACTGTTTTAAGAGTTTATTTTGCATTGTTTTATTGTTTTAGTATAAAGTTTAGTAGTTTAGTGAATTTACAAATATAATTATATTTATAAAAGGTTACAAAAACTACGAAGTTAAAATAACCGTACTTCTTAAAATTTGAAGTTCGACAGCTAGAGCCAAAGCCCTTAAATTATCTTGGAATCTAGACTGGAACGTATTAAAGAAAGTTTCAATTATACTTCTCGAAACTCAAAACTCTAACATTTACATAAATTAAAGAAATATTACATTTTTGTTAAAAACAATTATTTAACTTTCGATATATTTTATTTAAAGGTTTGCTGAAATGTGGCACTAACACACGGGAATCGAACCCGGTCCAGATATTTGCTTCAACGTAACATATATTTGTTTCAACATAACATATATTTAAATACATATTTGCTAACACCTTTGTTATCCGTACCAAACGTATTCGACATTTTAACTAAATTTGATAAATAAAATAAATTATTTTAAATTTAGAGTACTGTAGGTACCTCAACAATTTAACTGATTTGGAGTTGTTGTTTTTTTGTAAAGGAAAATATATGTAATGTGAATATACCAATGCCATTTATTTTTGTTAAAACTCTCATCCGTTGAAGTGAGCTTAAATGACGATTAGAGATTCGTGGGAAAAATTGTTACAGCTGAAAGGTACAACCTAACGTTCAGAACAGGTTTGTTGGGAAATGAATGGAGAAGCGCTCTATAATGTGTTTATTCGAGTAGTTACACTCCCACCTTATACGCCTCATCAAGTCTAACAACGATATTAAAGGTGCCCGTGGCAAATCATAAAAATAAAAATATTAGGCGTGATAAGTGCATTCTTTTGACAGTCTATTTGCAGAAAGCTATTTTGTCGGATAAAGTTGTAGAATTATAAAATATTTGGCCAGAAACATGATCTTTATATCTTATTTTTACTACAAGGTAACTTCATACTTGACATTTGGAAATCTCGGGACAACTCAAAGGTTTAGTTGATCAAGGAAAATGTATGGGATTATTTACACGAGTACAGAAATTTGGTCATTATTCAGGGAATTTGAAATATTTTGGAAACATATGAAACTAATAACTTTCGAAAAAATAGTGCAAGAACAAAAAAAAAACACTAGGCCTAATGCAATAAAATATGATTTTCACAATAATATCTGTAATGACAATCCCATCATCTACATTCCAAATTTCATAGGAAGATCCTTTTTAAAATACTTTTTTTTATTGTTTGATAACATTTAAAAATATTATTAGTGTTAGTTTATAGTTATTAATAATTTATTTCAAAATTACAGCTACAGGTCACATGATCTAGCGTATGAGTACATGAAAATATATCTAGTACATTTTCTAGCTATTGCTATGAAAATTGGACTGTACTTTCAACCTTGGCAAACAACATAGATATATACATTTTACAATCTAGCTTTTAGTTACTAAATCAAATTTTGTTAGCACTTCATCTTTCTACCCGTTCGTGTTATACGCTTAAGTACTAACTACGCTAACGGTTTTAGGGATTAGGAAGGTTATATTTAAATAAAGTGTAACCGCATTTGCATAGATGGAGAGTTTGGAAAAACCACATTCAGTACACCCGACCGAGATTCTAACCTCTATCTCCCCGGTATCGGCAGTCTAGTCCATTGCGTGTCTAGTGCCTTAGACTATCTGACCACCGAAGTGGGTTTAAATCAATTAAATTAGATCCTGTTACTGGGATACGTTTACGTTTATTTATTTCTCAAAATGTTCGAAGTCGTTCGACAGTAAAATTTGTATTACACAATATTAGCAAGTGTATATCTATAAGTTATAAATAGTGATTCAATAATTTCACATCATTACATTTCACGAGTAAAAGATGCTATTTTATGCTTTTCCTGTATCGTTGTTAAGGGGGACGCCTAGGTAAGCGAGAAATTGCCGTGCAGACTTCAGCTTTAAAGCAATATTTAATTCTACGATGCCTTATTTCAAAATATGGCTCACGCCAAAATAAAGTCTACAGATTCCAACATGGCTCTTTTTCCTATACCCTATAATTTGAGTCTTATTAATGAAAAAAACTAAATGATAATGTGACTTCAGCTCATTTTCTAAGACATTTTAAGCATATTAATTTTGTGGAGCTATGAGACTAGGCTTGATGAAAAAGGTATTTAAATTTAGCCTTCCTCCAACAAATAAAGTAATTTTTTGATGATTTCATAACATAAATATATTTGGGTGTGACGTTTGTAGATACAACACAGAGTAGCAGAACATAATATGCCAAGCCGTTCAGATAATCCCAACTAATGTGTCACCCAGGCAAAGTGGACACCGACTTTATTATCTGGTCCTTGTTGCTGGAATGGGCTGATTGCTATTTGCTATCATTTTCCATATAACATCCCCCCCCCCCCCC
>CABFVX010000066.1:62977-74066 GCA_902151425.1 Timema shepardi
CCCCCCCCCCCCCTTGCTAAAATGTTACATACTCAAAAAATCTTAGTGATCCAAATTGGCGAATGACCTTAAACTGCCTGCTCAAGTGAATATTCAACTCTTGGGGGGGCTCTCGTCATTATTGTCTACAGAGACGGAAAATAAAATACTGCATGCGGTGCAGAACTGACGCAGACCATTAAAAACGTGCGCAACGCTTCGCTAGGAATTGGACGCTAAATACCTCTAGCTCTCGCATTTCTGCTCTCCATTGTTGCGCAACACGCGACGGCATGTCCTAAACATTACTACTGTCCCCTTGGGTTCAACTCGAGCAAATAATACCACTTCGTAGTTCACAGAACAAAGGACCTTGGGCATTCCCCACTTCGCGTTATTTTTCTACCTCGTCATAGGTGCACACTGCATCGCACGTAAGAAGATATATAACGTCACGCGACACCTCTACTGGCCAACAACATTTCGAGCTATGGTTGGTTCATACAAATAACTCTATTTTTGCACACTAGCATTGTTATTGGTTGGCTGGTTCTTCTCTTACGTTTGCTATGTAATATCTTTTATTTTGTTGACATTCATTTGAAGCCTTAATGATGTTTTTCAAAATGTAGAGTTTGTTTAGTATATTATGCTATAAAACAAAAATATGATTAAAAGCTTAGTAGTCTACCTACTTTTGTAAATATATCCTCCATTTACCCTGAAAGGTATTAAGCCTACCTTGTATGTTTTCACTATCTATTTATGTATTGTATTTATTTTTTATATATTCGGGTGAAGTAGGGGCAAGTTTGCCCTGTCTTAGGCCGGTATTACACTATCATATTTTTCTTTGATCAAAGAAATATATTACATATATTTCTTTGATCAAATATATGATAAAAGATTTAACGCCGTCTTTGATCAAAGATGTGTTATTACACTACATCACATTTCTTTCACAGTCGCTACAATATATGTTATTAAAATAATTGACTCCAATGGTTTAATTCCAAGTGCAGCGACTGTGAGTGTTATTGAGATAATCTCATTGCTGATTGGAACGAGAAGAAAACCTGTTAAATGATTGTGGATTTTACCTTGGGTTGGGAAACGAAATTCAAGAGGGATCAACAATTGCCTGCTATAGGAACTTCAAACTGAAGATCCGGAATCTTACCAAAAATATTTACACATGAACGGTGAAACTTTTAAATATTTGGTAGCAAAAGTCACTCCATTAATTAAAAGAAAAAATACACACCTAAGAAATGCTATGAATCAGGTGCCATTTTCTTTGATCAAACCTTAGAGCATGTTCTATAACGAAAATATGTGATCAAAGATTTGTAAAATATTTCTGTGATTGAAGATATTTGAGGAGTCATCAAAGTTGCATCACATTTTCTTGATCACAGATCTTTGATCAAAGAAATTTGACAGAAATGTGATAGTGTAATACCAGCCTTACACATGACCAATACATAAACTAAACAAGCTTATAGTAAAAATAGTAATCATCATTGACTAAATTTTAAATGTAATAGTTAGATCACCTCCATTCATCCATCATTTGTGTATAAAAAGTTTTATTTGTTATGTTAACAAAAGCTATGAAGCACTAGATCCGTCTAGAAATAATATTTGGTTTGAGTGAGGATTTGAAAGCAGCCAACCCAGTCAAGTGGAGCTAGCCCGTAACACGCCCGTGATGCTGCAACTGAGAATAGACGGGAATAAACGTCAGATTTGTCAATCGGAATGCTTATGAGTGTGGAGTTTTCAACTCGTGTATTAAGCTGATGCTGATTTTTAAGTAGTTTAAAATCTGTTTCTAATTACCGCGGTGAGGAAGACTGTAATATTTTGTGTAGAATGAGAGAATGTAGATTGGCATAGCTTATAAAATAAAGTAATAGTATGGATAAACAATCAAAGTAAGAATGATATTGTTCAAGGTAAATAGATTGTATATATATGTATATATATATGCATATATTTACCCGCCTCCCCTAGTCGCCCGCCGTTAGTAAATTATCATTTTATTTGTATCTATAGTAGGTGACCTGGTGGTCTAGGAGTAAGGTGTCAGACTTCTGTGCTGGCGGCCGGGGTTCAATCCTCGGTCCCGGCAAAGATTTATCTGATTACCAAACCCTTCCTTCACCTCTGACAAGACATTTTGTGAATGTGGGGAATGCCAGGCCTCCACTGTGGTTCGGATTCCACGTTAAACTGTAGGTCCTCCATTTCATCTCACAATCACCCTACCATTACACATTAGCGTAAGTGCGTATAACCCGAACGGGTAGTAAGACGCGGGGCTAATAATAATAATAATAATTGTATCTATAAATATTCCCAATAAAATACTTGTGTTCGCGCTTTATTTCTCAACAGTTCAATAATAAAATACTCTATTCTATGGAATTTGTTTGTTTCTTTTGTGAAGCACTTACTCTAACAATTTTTATTACTCTACCGATACGTTATACAAATATTATTTGCATATTATCTTAAACTCATTGTTCTTTTTTTTTAAATATAANTAATGCTAACACAGTTGATAGTCATAACAATAACCAGAGTATATGTTTCGTTTTCTAAACCGTGAAATATTACTTTACTTTACCATTCTATTTGTATTTGTATGGTTTATCGCATCCGTGAATCTATTACGACTTTTTTAATAATGAAATAATCTAAGTAGGCCTCTATATCCGTCTATATCTCTAAATAAATCTTTAGCATTGCTTTTTATTAACTTATCATGTTATAACGCATATGTACTAATTACTCTAATGAACTAGGGATGAGGAAGGTTGAATTTAGAGGAAGTTTGCCGACTTTTGCTTGGAGGGAGACTGTAAAACTATTTAGGAAAAATCGGGAAAATACTGGGAATTTTGTAGTGAGTGGTGGCAATCCTGTTACACTAACGCTGGGATAACAAGTTAAACCAGTATAAAAATAGTCAATATCTTTGTGAAGAACCCCAGAAATCAAACCAGGGTCTCTTATAGATCATCTACGATAGGAGTGTGGGTAAGTTATAACTAGCAGAAGGTTCTTTATCATCAACACAGTCGGAAATAATTATTATTATTTGCTTAGTAATGCTAGCTATCAATAAAAAAGTGTTATCAAGCGATTATAATGATACTTCTAGCCAATGTTTGCAATAAAGAATCTTCTGTTAGTTGTCACTTATCTACACTTCCTCCATAGATGAACTATAGATTTGTGGCCGGCTATTCTTTAAATACTTGGCGTTAGGTAAATTAATCATTCAAAATGGAATGCTCTAGTCCAGGGATGTGTACACTTACTTACGGGAGCGCCAAATGAAAAAAAAAAAAATTGCCAAAGACTTTTATTCGTTAATTTTTCATTAAAAATTATTTAAAACAAATGATAAACACACATAATAATTATAATGAATGGCATGAATAAGTTTAAATACATTGAGAATGTATAACAATCATAAATACCTCAGTGGCTTAGTATGTTAGTAAGTTTGTTCAGAAGATTTATATGACGGGGTGTGAGATGAGTGAAACTGTGTGGAGGTAATTATCAAGAGGGAAAACAGATGGCCATCTGTAAGTCGGTGTCTAGGATTACTTTTTTTAAGTCTCATAGCTGAAAACTATTAATTGCATGAATATGAGGATGCAAAAAATGCTATGTACTTTTCGACATGATTTACCAAGTTAAGAATAGTTGATTTTTTTGTACACAAATACAGTTTTACTATGTTTAAAAAAAGCCTGCTTCACAACGCAACACATTGAGCACATCGGAGGATCATATTTGGCCCGTGGGCCGTAATTTGCTAATCCCGGTTTTAGTCTAATCGTCCAAATTTCCATCAGTATATCAACTTGACTAGAATATTAATTTAAAGCTACAACTAACCATTTTGTAACAGGGCCTTCATAATGGTCGAGAACGTTGAAGTTCTGTGCTTTTGGCGCAAACTAATTGACTTTGAAATAGTTCAAATTCCGGTCGAGGCTAATTTTAATCTTCAATTATTTCGAAAACATCGCATAGTGTTTAAAAGTTTATCCAAATTCTTTATTTGGTTCATTTTCACTCAAATCACTTTAAAAAAATGCTGCGTGGGCATTTCTAACAGGGCGAACCAAACCGCTGAATTAAAACACTACATTGTCATACAGAGGCACGAAGCTTAGACCGCGAGCTAAACATTGGCTAGAGGCGTTGAGGCTACTTTGCAGGCGTTATCAGCAATACCAAACTCTTGCTAATCGTTTATTCCGTATTATGTTATATGTGACTATAATTAAATTTTATGACATTATACCTGTTGACAGTTTAAAAAAATATATTATCTATAACTTACTTCAACAAGTTTTTCATATACAAAAAGACGTAATTAACTAATATCAATAACATATTCATTTTACTCAACGTTTATCAATAAAGATTGGATAAAACATTATTTATTACTTTATTTAGTACATTATTGTGTATACTAAATAAAACTAACAAAAACATTATTAATGTATGATTGATTAAATAGCCAAGCCATTATATTTGTTAGTTATGGTTATGTTCGCATCTAAATATCATATTCATTAAATATAAAAAAATATCTGGACATGGCAATCGAATCCGGGAACTTTGGCTTGTACGACCATCCTCTACCACTGAGTTATAATTAATGTATATTATTAAATACTGAGAACATTTTATTACAATACTTAGTACATCATCAAATTGTGTGGCTATTTTTCTTCCAAATTTATTTGTCTACTCTGCCTAGCTCCTCTCCTTCCTACACGCTTCGTGTCTAACTGCCCTTTTGGGTTATCCGCATATTTATATTACTGGGGTAGGAAGAAGAACATTAATATTTGGAGAAAATGTACCAGAGTTCGCGTGGAGATAACTGGAAAATCACCTCATAACATCCAGCCTTCCCATCATCGTCAAACCACCCTAGATGGGACTAACCTCCCCCGCACCCCTATACACACTGTTGTTTGTACTTCGCTTAGCAACCTAGTTTAAATCTCCCGAACCCCGTTTCTCACCCCATCATCCCATAGTGAATTGTCTGAGAATGTCCGAGTCTGTTGAAAGTTTACTCTTTGGGTAATGAGGTGCTAAATATCATGACGCAACTCAGCCGTGCATGAATCGCAGGTTATTAATGACTGCAACAGGTCGTGCAAGGGATGGAATTTGCTTCATCCATCAAATACTTTCACGAAGGTTTTTTTTTTTCCACTGAAGTCGCCAACGATTAATCGCTTTTAAAAAAACAACATTAATTTCCTGGACTTTTAGACACTTACTAATGTTAAATAATAATTATAACTTATTTAAAAAATAATATTTTGCAGACAGAACAAAAAGCTAATTAATTAAAAACAACGTGGTGTAGTTAAAATGCGTGGCTAGTTGCCGAAATGTTCTATCCTGATTGTTTTGATTCCCACGCATAGTATTTGATGTATCTAAGTTATATATATATATATATATATATATATATATCAAAGATTAACATATTAAGGTCACTTATTTTAATCAAATCGGATTGATAAGGTTATAGAAATAATCACTTTGATTATCTCTCCTCATATTTTCATATTTCATATAAACCAGATATACTCAATGTTTGAAGAATAGTGTGACCAATTTTTTACAATTTAAAATATATTTCTTGTAGGTTGAATATGTAACTTTAATTACTTTAAAGTTTGTAGTGAGAGTTAAAATAAAATGTTGGTTTTACTTCATTTAGTTAATTTGTTTTTATTTATTCTCTAGCTTTCTACTGGAGCATAGTAAAATTGTATCATATCACTCTCTTTTACGCCGTATCGAATGTAAGAAAATCGACTATGACTCACTCTTTGCCTAAATAAACTCGATTACATTTATCAACTATAGCAAAAAAAAATTGAACTTTATACATACAAAAGATAGTGGACGTAAATCAAACGTAGGTTGGTTGGTTGACTGGTAATAAAAACGATCTCAACTTTGTCCAACAATGATGATGAATGTGTTCCCTGCACACACGAGATCTCATTCCCCCTTCCACCGTCTTTCCCTCCTTTTGGACAGGGTAGGAGGAACCCCCCACCGCCGACAACCGGTCTCTGTAAATTTGGCGAGGGATCCCGGTGTAACGGCTCCCGCAGCTACGCGGGAGAGAACCGCGTGGCCAGTTCGTGAGTAATTAGGGCTGCTCCATTAGACAGATTGTCGGCGGCCTAATGAAGCGATTAGCAAACCTCCTCTTGGTCATCAAGATCACCAGTTGTTTGTGTATTAGGTTGATTTATCAGGATTTCAGGTTCTCGGTTTAACGTATTTGATACATCATTATTATCCTTCGGTTAGGATAGTTTTACTCTTTAATTATTCGGATGAGCTCTTGGGAGGTATATTAGCAACACAATCTAAACAAATTTTATTTTAATAAAACTGGTAATAAACTCGGCGCAAGAGGGCTTGTCCCTGAGCTGAAAGCCAGGATTAAAATCCTTGTTAGGCTCACTCACGTTTGTTTTGCAACTCTTGATTAAGACAAATTCCTCTTAATTACCTTCCGTATTCCAAAATTATAAGCTCAAGTCTTTATGCAGCCAAGTTTCTTATATAAATTAATGCTACAACAAACACGTATTATGTAAATGCTATTTTTGCTGATATTTAAATAAAACACTTTTAAACATTAATTTAGATAAATAACTAGTTACTTTAGCAAATCTAATATGATGTTTGTTTATTAACTATGATTATTTCTTATAGATATTTTATTAATTGTATATATATGTTTTAATTTCCAGCTGTCCATGACCTTCCTTCACCAACAACTGTGTTAGTTAACTCTAGTATTTCTTACTTTTGTAAAAAATATACACAAAACTGTTAGTCTTTTGTATGAAGAATGATTTGTTTAAAAAAAATTAACATGTTGCTCAAAATTGGTTTACCACTTAAAGATAGGTCTGACCATGTTTATAACATAAATATAAATGTTGCTTAAAAAAAACCTTTCCCTAAAAGCACAAATTAACGTCTACGCTTTAAGTTTACTTCTCCCCTCCCCCTTAACTTCGTCCAACCCTAACCGGAGCTTTGTATTCAAAAGTCTTATTTGACTAATAAACTGTCCCCTTTTTATTTAATGTTCATATACACACATTATAAACATATTTACAGATGAACACATGGTATAGTAATTTTATTTCATTTTATTATATTTTATTAAAGTGCTAGCCAATCGTTAATAATAATAATAGGGGTGGATCTGTTCGGTTACTAGAATCCACTGGTTCCCTAAAAAATCCGGAACCTATCTTAGTTCCAATAAAAATGGCCTCTCGGTTTTTAAATGTAATTAAAACTTCTATTTTCTTAATTATATTAAAATAGCTATTAATTTTACATCATTACATATTTGACACACAACTTTTATTTACTTTTTAAATAAGTTATATATTTCTAGGGACATGTGGCTAGTTATAGTTGTTATTGATGTCGCGTTTACATGTTTTGGTGGAGTTCACTTGGTTTGACATTAGTTTGGAACAGAGAACCGAAATAGGAACCGGTACCGCATAAAGGTTGGACCCGACCTATAACAAGCGCATATATACATGGAGTTTACCTTTTATAATAGACTTAATGTTCATATGGTAAACTTTGCTAAATTTTCCATAAAAAATATCACCCGCTTCATTGGCCGAATGAGCTAAGGCTTCGCTTTGTTGTTAGATTGGCCTGCTGATAACAGGGAGATCAAGGTTCTAATCCCGGCTAGATCCACTGAGAGTAGTGTTTTCCTAAATGGTTTCTTACTCTCCTTCCACGCAACCAGGGGCGCACCCATGGGGCTGAGGGGGGGGGGCTTTAAGGGTTGAGACCCCATCCCCCCCAGCTGAAGGGCCTCCCCCAGAAAATTAAGAATATTACAAACATACTGTATGGCTATAATTATTTTCACGGAAGAGCAAAGATGTTGATGTCACTGTAAAAAACTAGAAATGGTTAACGTCTTTACTCTTTGTATATAAAGTTTTGAAGTGGGTACAGTAATTTAAATTATTATTTTAAAGCAATGATGTAAATACTATTGTATCAGGAAGAGGGGAAGGGGCCGTTATTATTATATGCTCCCACCCCCACCAACTGCAAATCCTCGATGTGAAGAAGTATGTGTAAACACATACCTGTTACCAAATGACGTACACAGTGACAAAGAATAAGCCGAGGATTCGATTTTGGTACAAATTAGTTTAAATATTACCATTTTCAACCTTTGAAATCAAACCTCCGCTTTTTAGGGGGCATCGCTAATTCTTCATCTTTCTTATCTCCTTACTTCGAATCAAATTTCCAAATATCACAGAAATTGAAATATATAATGGTGCAACTATAAAAATGTTTATGTAAAAAGTCCCCCACACCCCACCCGACTCCAAATCATGGGTGCGCCTCTGCACGCAACTGAGGATAGATTACTTCTAAAAGGCCTCCTTCCTCATCCCTACCCCATTAGTGTAATGATAATATAATATGCGTATAACCTGAGCAGGTAGTAAGACGTGGTGATAAAAGAACAAACAAATAAATATTAAAAATATCAAATATGATTATCCATCTTTGTCAACAATAGGTTTTAAGTATCGCGTGAGTTTTTTGAAGGCAGGGAATATAAGGTGTTGAACTGATGTCATAAAACAATAGGCCTAGTTTTGTTTTGTTTATTATGAAAACCTATTTTCCTTCTTACACTTCAAATTTGTTTTGTCTTTCTCAAATACACAAGCACGTGTGTAAATAACTTTTTTTTTCTCTTTTAACTTTTAATGTTAATGTTTGTCATTAATGAATGCATACCTTTGATATAAATTTTCATGTTTTATGAAACGCATTGCGATTGTTTTTCTTTCTTGATGCCATCATTAACACTAAAACCTTTTTTGTCAGTTGATAAAAAAACTACCGGTACTAACAGAAGGTAAATAAATAACTCACGTGTAGGCTACATAAAAAATTAATGCTGCCAATGAACCAAGAAAAAACACCACTCACGAATTGGCTCGAAGGCTGTTGTAAATTTGTTCCGATGAACTTTAAAGATAAACAAATAAATTTGTTAAGCGATTAGTTTGGTCAGCACGTAAGATAGATATGGCTTCATTTGATTGATGGTCATTTCTAAATGGTTATACATTTATCTCGACCGTTTCTGCATACATAATGAGATCAGCCCAAACAATTATCTCTATTTTTTTTATATTTCAAGCAAGTGCAATTTTTGGTCAGTGACACTGAACTGCCTGAGCTGAGATATTGGTTCCACAGTTAAGTGCTGATACTTTTACCTAATTTATTATGTATTTTATCAAGCTATAAAGTTATTATACCTTGATTTTCTAGGAATGAAAATTTAAAACGCCTTTTAATTTATTTATTTTTGCCATCAACATCGACAACAGTAATATATCAGTAGTGTTATTTTATAGTTATTGATAATATCTATCAAAAGTGACGACCGCATAACACACGACTGGACATCAATACGTGAAAGTACAGTAGATATAGTAACGTTATCTTGCTCCGAGATACGTTCGTTCCTAAGAAAGTTGGGGTATATAATATATTATTTCTTTAGTCAAGTCACCATAATTTAACCATTTATGCCAGGCATGTCCAATCTTTCCCAGACCGAGGATCCGCATGATTTCTTGGGGAAGGGGGTTGGGGGACATACTTAACATTTTGTTGTACCTTTTGCCCAAATATTATAAAAACATGAACGAATAATTAATTATTTGACCAATACACACATAAGCTACATAAGTAACATTATACTTAAATTGATTCTGAAAACATTATGTAAACTAGCGAGTATTTACATCAGCTCCAAGCGCCTAATTTGTTATTTGTTCTGCAATTTGAAGCATTTCAATTTGACATGGTGGGCCGCATACAAAGAACTTTGGGGCCGCGGGTTTGACATGTCTTGCTAAAGAAACAGCACAATCCAATTTTCTTAGGGATAACCTTATTATGATAGCTATAAAAATTACTATATCTACTTTCACATATTTATACAAGTCATGTAATATACAGCTATAACTTTTTATAAAATATAATATTAGTACCTATAAAATAACACAAATGATATAAAGAATTATCATTGTTGACTACACATTTGTTTTCTAACCAAATTCTACTATATTTCGCATCATGAACATTCTTTCAATTCATACGGATTTAAGATTATTGCAGTGGCCTTAGATAAATGTTCGTGCTCTGCATTTATCTTTTATGTCTTATAAAATATCAATACTAAAGATATCTGCTATATAAAATTGAGTTTATCTTAATAAGGTAACTCGAAATGAAGTAGTAATGTGTAATCCGCAACGGTAGACACGTGGAAAAGTCAACAGTTTTGACTATTCTGGTTTTCCGATGACAATGAGGTTGGGATTCGAATCCCGACGGGTGTACTGAGTGGAAAATATTATTATTATTATTATTATTATTATTATTATTATTATTATTATTAGCACCGCGCCTTACTACCCGTTCGGGTTATACGCACTTACGCTAATGTGTAATGGTAGGGTGATTGTGAGATGAAATGGAGGACCTACAGTTTAACGTGGAATCCGAACCACGGTGGAGGCCTGTCATTCCCCACATTCACAAGATTTCTTGTCAGAGGTGAAGGAAGGGTTTGGTAATCAGATAAATCTGTGCCGGGACCGAGGATTGAACCCCGGCCGCCAGCACAGAAGTCTGACACCTTACCCCTAGACCGCCAGGTCACCCAACATGGAAAATAATTAATGTGCAACATACTTGCACCACTCTCACCCTACGCCTAAAAGAGTGTGGACGGAAATTAAGGAAATTATTACAACAAAAAGTAAAAATAATAATAATGGCTAGTTAAAGCAATATTTGAATTATTTATTCAATGTAATAAACACAGGTTAAGCAACAAATTACATTGTGTGTGTTGGAAAACAAATAAATCATGGCTGAGTCTGCACTTGCACAGTACGTTTGAGAGTAGGTATATATATATATATATATATATATATAT
>CABFVX010000066.1:80844-92650 GCA_902151425.1 Timema shepardi
AAAAAAAAAAAAAAAACCTACCTTATACAAAGCTATAATATAAGCAAGATTTCCACGCACCTGGGAAACAGGAGATTTTCTGTGCCCCGGGGAAAAAGGGGAAATACACGGAATGCCACAAAATATTAAATACTTACTTAAACATTTGTGAATTCGAAACATTTAATTGAAAGCTTTGACAGGCGTCACGCTCGTGTTAGATTAGCCTACTGAAGAGGGAGAGATTGGGGCTTGAATCTGGGTTCGGTCTACTGAGGATGTATTTTCCTAAATGGTTTCCCACTTTCCTTCCACGCAAATGTTGGTAGATTACCTTTTAAATGCTTCCTCCCTCATCGCTACTCCATTAGAGTAATTATCCTTGCGTATAACCTGAAAAGGTAGTTAAGACGTGGTGATACCAAAAAATTTGGAAGCCTTGAATAGTGGGCCTTTTCATTGAAGGAAAAGTGAACTGAATAACTAAGCGCAATAAGAAAAATAAAATACGTTTTGTACCAAGGTAAACTCAGCTTGTTCTAAACACCAACTACATAACCTCACACTAACTGTCAATTTTATGAAAAATTAAATGTAATCTCTTTATATATTACTCTTTAAAGTGTCTTGAAGAATGATAATTCCTTCTGGAAAACATGGGGAATTTTCCATTTAAAAAAATGGCAACCCTCATCTGGCTAAGATACGTTTTTCTCTTTTTTTTAAATATGCATGCCGTATGTCGCACTTGTGGGGGCATTGCAGGTGGTGTATTTAATGAGTTATTAGTTCAACCGGTATGGCTCTAGATATAACAACAATTTACTATAGAAATAAAATGTATAAAACCAAGCTCTCAGTTATGTATACTTTTCTTTTTCATCGTAGTATTTCTTTTAATTATTAAATTAATAAATGTCCACTATGCTAAGATATATAACCCACCCCTTTTTGTAATACAAATAAGGTCATGTGTTTTTAATGTCACGTCAAATAGTGAATAATTACTAGTTTGTTTCTGCGTGGCTCACGACTACAACGATTACCTTTACTCGTAAAGCTTAAACAAAAAGTGAGATATTATTTTGTTCTCAATTTGAATGTCTGTCCGTCTGGCAGATGTTCCTGAGTTCATGTGTTGATAACCATCGATTGTTCTCAAGGCGAGAGACACCACCGCTGTTTTATAGCCTAGTTCCCAACATGTTGTCGACGGTCGTGAGCCGGGATATGATCACGTGCCTCCAATATCACGCGGAGTGGTCGTTCATTCGGCTGACGGTAGGATACTTTATAGTGTGTGGTAGACCTACTTACTCAACCACTAAGGGCCGGTCTTATGACTACTAGATAAATATTGCCATCGGGAGGTTAAATTTAGCGGCCAGATAAAGGTTATCAGCCACTTTAATGTTTTACGCGTATTATGAATTGAATTTCTCTGCCGGATAGATATTTGTAGGATAAATATATTTTTATGCAAAACACGCAAGGTTGGTACTGTTTTTACTGGTGCGCGCATGCGTAGAAGCCCTGATACTACCGCTACTACCTGGAAAGTGACGACTACAACGCTCAACATTTGCTAAATAATGGCGGCTAAACGAGTGCGAGTAAACAGATGGCGTCACGTGGGTGCAGAAGCTAAGTTGTCTTGCAAGTGCTAATTTCGGTGTCTGCCAAAATTTGGTCAATAGTTGGCTACAACGATTACAAAATTTCATTTATTGTACTCACATTTTGATAATTTGTTCTTATATAAATATAGCTCTACAAATAGCTTGACAGTTTATATAAAAGTGTGAATTAAATGTTCTAACTTTATACATACCCCTAGTTAGAGCCTGGGCTTGTGCTTACTAAACACGTGAACCAAGATTTTAACCTAAACACAGTATCTTATAGGTAAAACCTCATGAAAGACAACGCGTCACTATGGCAACAACCATTTTAACTTTAAGATAAAGGCTATCAGGTAATTATTATTATTATTATTATTATTATTATTATTATTAGCACCGCGTCTTACTACCCGTTCGGGTTATACGCACTTACGCTAAAATGTGTAATGGTAGGGTGATTGTGAGATGAAATGGAGGACCTACAGTTTAACGTGGAATCCGAACCATGGTGGAGGCATGGCATTCATCAGGTACTTAAACCTCCATATACAAATATGATGGATAGATGTATTTTATCTAGCAGATATATGCTATCTGGCAGTCATAAGACGCACTTTTAACTTATCGACCAGATATAAATATTTATCTGCCAGATTAATATTTATCCAGGAGTTATAAGACCGGCCCTAAAAATAGTAACTAGTACGGCACAATTGTACATAGTGTGTCATATATAGAACAGCTATCAGTAAACTACCCTCCGAAAAACAAATAGGTTAAACCAATGTAAATATAATAAAAGGTAGTGCCAGACGGAGAAATACATCTGATTGGCTGAGCTTGTGACGTCACTCAGTACACAAGACAATGCGTTACTCACACGAAGCCATGAGGAAGACAGATTAATTTGTTAAAAATCCAGTCACGTTTTGGAACTTTAAATAATAAATAAACCTTTAAAATCCACACCGATGTTCATTTAACATCATTACTCTACTTTTTTTTTAATGTATGTTTGGCTTTCTTCGTATTAAAATATAACTGCTGTGTACTGGGTGATGTAAGCAATGACATAATCAAATTCCTCCATGTTGCACTACTTTTCTATTCTCTTTGCATTTGAATAAACAGTATTTTTAATCATGTCAAACACGCTACAGATACACATTTTATCAACATCGTTAGAACCCTTTTCGAACATTTTAATTTTTCGAAAATCAGTCATCAATAAACTACTCTTAGTCGTGGATCTCTAATAGATTCATGAGTCTCCTGAACTCACAAATATATGAAGTACTGTCAACTAATATTTGAAATCGCTCAAAATAATCTTGATAGGCCATAGTCGATAATGTTTAAGACAATTATATAGCTTAATATGAAAAAGTAACTTTTATTTATTATATTTTTTTCATATTGAGGTTGGAATATGTAATTATTTGAGTAAATATTCAATTCAAGAATTAAAAATAAAAAGTATAGCAAAAGTACCGTGAAGAAACTAAGTGGGGGTGGGGTAAAGGGGTGGTCGTGAGACCTTTTATGAGTAGTTTGTAAGTCGATTGAAACCCAAAAAGGTCGATGATACCTGATCTAAAGCATAGGAAAGAGGTTATCCACACACGTGTATATTATATAGCTTTAATATTTATCATTACTTTTTTATTGATTTTAAGAATGCAGACACAAATGAGATCATTATTCTTGGTCGTTGAAGTCTCTTGTTTGTGGACCACTTCAGCTTTTCATTACTTATTTGAAACACGTTTACCACGATTGTAAAGGAATCCGAAGTAAAGTTTTTCTACCAGATGTGTTTTTTTTAACCAAAAACAAACAAAATATTGATGAATGTTTATTGTTTTCACAGTAACGTCTGGAATGTTCACAAACATGTTTTTTTTCACCGCGTTTTAATACCTGTTTGGGCTATCTGCATATTTACACTAATGGTATATGGGTGAGGATGGTAGCATTTAGAGGAATCGCACAGGAACTAGCTTCAAAGGACGGTGGAAAACCATTTACGCAAAACCTCATATAGTAAACCCAGGAGAGTTAGAATCTTGACCTTCTTTTCATCAGCGGGCCAGTATATTGCGATAGAGCAGGTGTGTCAAATTCGTTTTTATTTAAATTCTAAAGGGCTATTCTTTAACATCCATTACTGTTTCCAGCCTATGGTCCAGGTCAGTTTTTTATTCAAGCCATATATTTTCCACTACCGGCTTGCTAGGCCTGTCCTAGCTTCAAATACCTATAATCTAACTCAAGACTAGAGCAGGCACAACATCCAGTCCCCGCCCGTTAATTAGTGTGAAAGGGTAAACCCAAATATCACAAATAATATGTTTAGGCTATACTGGATATCGAACCCGGGACCCTTAGCTAAGTAGACAGACACTCTACCGACTGAGATAAGGTGTCGGATTAAAGTATATAGTGGACCGCAATACAAAATCTGTATTATCATTCATTATCTTAAGAACAAATTTCCAACTTGTCTTTTTTTTCGAAAAGATAATAGGAGACACTCTATATAAAACAATAATACTAACCCTATAATTTCTTACAAATTGCTTGCAAACATTTATTTGCAACAATTGTGTTGATATTACAACAATGGTGTAAGTCCTTTTTTTTCTAAGATAACAGCTGTTAACACACGCGTGTGCTGCCAAACATTGCTCATATTTGGGGTGAAAATTCAACAATTTGTTCATTAGATACAAGAGTAGATTTGTTCCACCAACCTCAAATTCCAGAATTCTTCAAATTATTACAAATTCCTAAATATCTGACTTCAAAATATTGTATATATCCTCAGCGTTTATAAACAAAATAGGGTCGGTTGCATTGCGTGACGTTTCATCATGGGGTATGTGTGCTTCACATCATTACGGATAGGGCCGCATGTGGTCCGCGGGCTGTGGGTTTGACATGCCTGCTTTATAGCATTTGATCACCGAAGCGAATTATATTTTATGTTTTCAGATACTAATTACTCATACATTTTGTTAAGCAGATTTGAATCGCACTTTTATCAGATTAAGGATCACCGCTAGTGATATAATCTTGTTTCTCTTTCTCACGTTCATTTTTTGCGGCTCCTCTTATTTGTAACTAAAGTAATAACAACCCTCGGAAGTTTAAAAACAAATCATTAAGGTGAGGATGAAAGGTAACGCAAGAACGGTAACAGTAATTTTGCATCAAAAATCGCTTGTGGATATTCTCAGTTCTTTCTATTACTCTTTTTTCTTATTTTGTTCCCAAATATTTTCATAGTAACACTGCACATTCATCAACCTATTAAACTCATTATTTCAATTTTGATGTTTTACCTTCTTCTTCTCTCTTTGGCTACTTATTTTTCCTCTTTATCTTGGTCCAGAGGCAATAACCCTTTTTTAGAAAACCTCAAGGTCGTCTCATAGTTGAAGTGTTTGGAAGCAAGGTCGGTCATTACGGACAGTGTTATAGCACTAACATCTACTGGGGAATGAAAGTGAGGGGGAGAAACTTTAATTTACTGACCATTGGGTGGGTAGACCTGGGACGTTGTTGATTCGCAAGGGGAAAACAAGCCGTGACGTCACGCAACGTGGAAAATGATTAACGAAAAGAATAAACAAAAGACTGAGATATCACACAATGCACTGCATGGCTCCTAAGAGTAAGAAGCAAGGGGGTGGCTACCGAGAATATTCTATAGACGTTACGGATGTTTCTTTTCTTTTCTAGACTCTCCAGGTGTTCCTCAAAATTGCTTCTTGTTCCTCCACGAAAGAACTCTCAGTAGCTTACTTATACCCCCTCCCCCTCAATGTTATTTTAAAATAAATATTGTTTGTTATCAAACGATGCACCTGAAAAAATAAAACCCGTGAGGGAGTTTTTCAAGGTTTCAAACCGACTGGTATCAGCCTCGCTGGAGATACAGCATAAATAAAAGATGAACAATTTATTTTTATTTTTTAAGAGTAGTTTCAAACAACAGAAATAATAACCTCGCCACTAGTCAATATCTTTGAGGTGCTTTGATTCATACAATGAACAATGATTTCAAGAGTGACTGTTTTGATTCCCAGGGAAATCACGCAGGGATAAAGCAGGGGATGTAAATCGGAGGCACTTTTTATAAGTGTGTCCCTGGCCGCTGAAGACTCCATTTTTTTAAAAGTAATTCTATAAATTAAAATATAAACAAAAAGTAATGATAATATCAATTTGTGTAAAGAAATAAAATTTAAAATGCAATAACACCAATAATTTTTTTTTATAATAAAATTACCAACAAACACAATTTATATATGCATATAACCATTGTGCTTGCGAAATATTAACAACCATTTATTGCTCAATTTTGTTGGTAAATAAACCTTAAGGCCCTTGGCCCTGTCGATTGCAAGTATAAAACCTATTTTGTGGGATGATGGACGGGAGGGTGAAAGGCGTGGCGTGGCTTCACAATCGACCAAAGTATCCTTCCGCGTCAACAAGAACAGATGAATCATGGAAACCGTAGATGGCGCTAGCTTCTGGACAGGTCTTGAGGAGAAATCATACTTTTGGAAATATCAGTTTTCTCGAGAACGAGTGAAATTATTAAGTTAACATTTTCAATACACCTTCTAAGATAATGTATCAATGTTTATTAATTGTTACATTTTCTTATTTTTTGTTATGAAGCCGGCAGTTTTATATTGAAAAATGTCGATTTTATAGATATTTGATCACTGATAAGATAATAGAGAAGGTGTGTATATATTCTTGAACAAACCGTTTCCGTAAAGAAAATTGCAAAACAATAAAACAAATCTAGAAGATAACCAGTTGTTCCCACGGCTCTACATTTCCATGAAAAGGGCCAATCTTCTTAAAGGCGTTTTCCAACAAATGAGTTTGATTTTTATATTTAATTTGATAGATAATTAATTTCAGACGAATTTTTAAAACTAGTAACGCACATTAGTATGAGTTTATACTGTTTATAAAATTACGTAGAAATAGAGCATGCCAGTCTTAAAATCAACAAGCAATTAAATAAATAAAATTTTAGTTATAAAAGTCTGTTTTTCATATTTTCTTTAAATCCAAGAGATTTTAATTATTATTTTATTTACTTGGATTAAATATCATTAAAACATCTCTGCGTATTCAATTTTCCTTTAAATAGCAAATACACTGAAAGGACTTTTTTCCTACCAGAATCCAACTACATGTAGTACGATTTTTGCTAGGAAAAAAACCCTTTCAGATATCCATTCTTGCACATATCATTGTAGCCTATACTTTTGGAAATATTGAAAATTGCACGCTGTCACCCTTGACCTAACTATGACTCACGAGTAGAATGTAACGTTTATTTTGGAACCCTCTTAGCTAACATGTTATTCCAGGTATGGTTTCTAAAGATGCCCTTCAAAGTCACTTTGTATGGTTCTCTTTCTCTCTCGGTCATTAACCATGGTCACAGGATAAAACGTCCATGAAACTGCTCCAAATGAATACGGTCAATTGATCTCGACTTCTTGTCGCTACCACAGCTGCGCGCGCACCTGTGTCCAGGGCTTCTTCGGAATGTTGATGTATTTGTCAAACTGAAACCACCGCTTCTCTCCTGTTTTTATAGCGTTTTATTTCAGAGGTAGCTGGCCTCTTTGAACCTATAGGTATATTTTATTTATTTTATCATTTCTATGATGATTCATGGTATTCACATTTTAGGGAATGCTGTAGGGTCTATTGTTTAGTTTCCATCTATATCTTATTTAAACGAACTCGACAAATTAATTTTGAAAAAGAAATTCCCATTAAAACATCCCATCTATTATGTTTGAGGTAATCTGGCTGGCCCCACGCTCATTCGAGTTAACTTGGCTTAATTTTTTTCCCCTCCATCCTTGTTTCAAGAAAATGCTGACGCACGTTATTTTATTTGGCTATGTCGTTGGTAGCCGATATTGGCACTAGACCAAGGGGAAGTAACTGTTTATTTATTTTATGTGTGTGTTTATTTATGTGTGCACCGCACATTCTTACACTGATGGACTAGGGGGGAAAAAATAGTACACCTAGCTAGAATTAAAACCTGACCTCCCCGTCACAGACAAACTGGACTAGTTGCGACTGACGCATTATACAGTGTGCCCACTGGTGTGTGTACGTACTCCCTACCAAGTTATTCTCACGGCGAAAGTGATCGTCTCATTTCCCAGGCCCGGTGTCCATTCGATTGGACGTGCTCTATGAAATATTACATCTCTGGCAGTGACTTCTGTTCTGAGAATTTCTACCTCAATTCACAGGAATATTATGGTTAGGTAGTCAAGCATTACTTTTCAATACAAACTTTTTTGTACCTGCCTCTATCTCTCCCCAACCCCATTTTAAGAAAACTAAACTACACCGTTCAGCGTTATGCAACACTGAAAGATGCGTAGGTTTTATTGTTGATAAATTATTGTGTTAGCACCTTAAAAAAAGTTATATTCTTGAGTTTTTTTTAAATTTCTCACTAATTATTTTAAATTAAGGTATAAATAAGTATATGCCATGGCAGCCATTTTTAATTTTTAACCCTCCGTTACTTGTGTCATCCACCGAAATACAACACATTCTGAAGCAAAATTTGGCTTTCAGGAATGCTCGAAGTTTGGCTCGATAGTCTGGACGCAGCTTTAAACCATGGGGCCACCGAAGCGGGTACCGCAGATCTTTAGGGCTACAGTTTGACTCCAACCGATTGTACCGTAAAGGTGACGTAAAGCGAAAGTCAGCGTAGTTTTATAAATTCAACCGCCTAATGCCTTTAATATAGGGTAGGTGGTGTAAGTTTCCAATAGGTGACATACTTTACTGGAAGAAATGGAGTGCGTATTTCACGTAAATTAAATCGCATCAGAATTTTATTGGAGGAGGAGTAATGATAATGCGTGATTATGAGTAGTCGAGCAGGTTCGAACCTCTGGCTATAGAATTTTAGTCAAGCTTACTATATTTGCAGCCAGCACTTTTGGTGAAATTAAAATAATACTCTTAGTTCGCTCTAAATATTTTTCCTAATTTCTCATCAGACCCCCTAACCAACACTATTACTTCAATTCCCAGCTTCCCCTCCCAGGTATAGCCCAAGAAGATGTCACGAAATAAGCCGCCATCGTGTTCTCCTGCGCGTATTTTCTCAACACGCTTCGGCAGGTCACGAACGTGAAGCATTACCCTCGTGTAAACAAAGTGAATAATGTCCGCCTTCAAATCTGGAAGACAAACAGCCATTTTACCGGGGAAAAACTGAATACCACTCCACATGGAAAGAAGCAGCTCTATCACTCACACAAACAGATCTTTGGTTGCCACACAATTGTTTTTAATTTATTTGTTGTGAAGCCAATTCTTCGTCCGTTCCTTCACTATGCAATATAAGTATCTTATAAATTACAAACGTCCTTTACAAGACTATTAGCATTCTTGAATACATGGCCGTAGTAAGTAGATTTTATGGTTAATGACTGACCTTCTAGTTTTCCTAAATTTGTAATATAAGGTGGGAGTGTAGGGGACGCGATAAAGGGGCAGTGTTTTTGTAATTTTTATAACAAAACTTTTTTTTGCCAAAATAAATAATATATTTCACCAATAGAATCATAGGTTTTTTTTTCATATGGTGACAACAACAGTAGTTGAATATTTGTCATTAGTATAACGGCATCAAAGAGAAAAGTTGGCATAAAATTCCAGGACACCCTTGACAGATATTCAACAACTGTTGATATCACTTGTGAATTTGAGGAATGCCAGGCCTCCACCGTGGTTCGGATTCCACGTTAAACTGTAGGTCCTTCATTTCATCTCACAATCACCATCACAATCACCCTACCATTACACATTAGCGTAAGTACGTATAACCCGAACGGGTAGTAAGACGCGGTGCTAATAATAATAATAATGTTAATATCACTATGTGAAGAAAATTAAATTTTATGTTTGTTCTGAAGTAATATTTGATTTAATTTTACCAACAAAATGTTTTGATATAAAAACTGCAAAAACACCGACCCTTTCTCGCATTCCCTGCATCCTTACCTTAATGGCGCCACCTTTTGAAGGGAAATATCCTCCCATTATGACATCTGTCAGGGGAATGGCAACTCTGAATTTTCAAAACCACTAAAAACCAAATCTTAGATTATCTAAGACTGTTATACCTTGACCATGTTACAAAATTACTTTATTTATATGAAGAAGACTAGTTACACGTTTCGAAACGTCCTTGAAAATGAGCTTATTTCACCCTTACATGAATCTTTTAAATCCATAAAAATTAAAAATTTAAGGTTTTAAATCCTAGTGGGACATTTCGCTTATTTTTGGACGGGAATTATATTTTGATATATAAAACGATGGATTTCTAGACGTTTGCGGCGCGTCTGAGCGCCCCGGTGGACGGGCCCCTTAAGCAATATTATCGTACCAACTTTTACAAAACACCGTGCAAGTTATTAGCAATAAAATTGAGAATAAACATGCTTTAATGTGGTTCTTTTTAAAAACTACGTTCTTAATGCTTATTTCTATACAAGGCATTAACTTATCCAATGTGTTTTAATTAACGTAATCATGGCAAAGTTATGGCATAAACACACTACGGTAATCTAATTTTTGTTTGGTGTGTTCTCTAATGAGATGAATATATTATTAGTCGTATATCTATTGTCAAATGTTTAGTTTTACTTTCTAGTGGTAATTATATATGATTTTAGCATTGGCATTATGTTGCGTAGTAGGCATAAACTTGGCGAATTGATAAATCAACATTTTTTAACTATGAAGAAGGCACAAAGATGAGATGGATAGTTAAAACACGGATAAATTATATATTTTGTTGGCTTTCAAAAATGCCCAAGTTCCAATATAGATGTAAGCGGTTAGAAATAGTTAGAGATAGGTACCCTAATTCGCTGTGGTTAAAATGATTGAATTTTTCTATTAAAATTATGTATCTCACTATTAAAATTTGGCAAATAAAACAAATCGTCTAAAAATTGCAAAAAAAATATGCCAATAAACCTACAGTTTCTGCACTGAAAACTTTGGTTGGCTATACGTTAGTAATATTTAGTATTATAGTTTTTGGTAATTTTGGGCAAAAAGACCAGATAAATATGACCTCTATTACTAATTATATATATATATATATATATATTTATCGCGTCCTATTACCTGTTTAGGTTATACGTATATAAGATCATTACTCAAATGGGGCAGTGATCAAGAAAGAAGAATTTAAGAGGTAATCAATCTACCCTCATTCACGTGTAAGAAAAGTGGGAAACCATGAAAGAAAATTTATCTCCAGTAGACAAGACCGGGATTCAAACCCTTATTTACCTGTCATCAGCAAGCCAGTCTAACATGAGGACGATGCCTTTGAACGTTCGGCCATTGAAGCAGGTTGTTATTAAATAAAAATGCATCCACAAGTCAAAATTGAACGGTTTTATTTTCAGTACAAGATTCTATATCAAATTAAATCTTTATTTTTAATATAATTTTAATTAATTATTATTTATTTTAATGAGTTTCAAACCCATAAAGTATTTTTAGAAGTAAATTCAAATATATTACGTATTAAACCTTTTTCTTTGTTAAGTTTCTTCCGTTCCATTTAAAAGTGCGGTGATGAGTTAGACAACTTTTTAAAACAGTATTAGGACAACCAATAAGAAGCTAGCTCTCTTAACATCATATTGTCAAAAGCTCTCTTATTGGTTGGCTTAACACTATACGGAGGGGGTTAAAGAAACAAGGGGTAGGTCAGATATTAAGGGTTGAAGAAGCTTCTGCAAAGTTCTCTCCGCGTCGGTTTGCCATTAAAGTAAGATCATTGTCAGTGTAGTATAAAATTTCAGTTATAAAAGTGTGATTTTAACCCAAATACATAGTGCACTCATGTTGAACTCAACAAGCTTGGAAACTTATTAAACCAATTTCCTACAAAACTATAGTAGGTAAGGTATAACATAATCATAGTTATCATCCGGCCGTGTGCTAACTGCGCAGTACAATAATCAGCACCCCAAGATGAACGAATTGGGCGAGAACATTTAAGGGTCGCCATAATTTCCCCCCTAACTGTAGGGGCTGTTAGGCCTAGTCACTATCACTATAATATTTAATTTTGTTATATATATATATATATA
>CABFVX010000066.1:108825-161397 GCA_902151425.1 Timema shepardi
TATGTATGTATGTATGTATGTATGTATGTATGTATGTATGTATGTATGTATGTATGTATGTATGTATGTATGTATGTATGTATGTACGTATGTATGTATGTGTGTATGTATGTACGTATATACGTATGTATTTACGTATGTATGTATGTATGTATGTATGTATGTATGTATGTACGTACGTATGTATGTATGTACGTATGTACGTATGTATGTATGTACGTATGTATGTATGTATGTATGTACGTATGTATGTATGAATGTATGTACGTATGTATGTATGTACGTACGTATGTGTGTACGTATGTGTGTACGTATGTATGTATCTACGTACGTACGTATGTATGTATGTACGTACGTATGTACGTATGTATGTATGTATGTATGTATGTACGTATGTATGTATGTATGTATGTATGTATGTATGTATGTATGTATGTATGTATGTATGTACGTATGTATGTATGTACGTATGTATGTATGTATGTATGTATGTATGTATGTATGTATGTATGTATGTATGTACGTATGTATGTATCTACGTACGTATGTATGTATATATGTATGTATGTATGTATGTATGTATGTATGTATGTATGTATGTATGTACGTGTCCGGGATATTGAAATAAATTTTGTGTACGTACTTTTTTTTTGGTGGGCAATTAACATGCGTTAACTACCCATGTCTTAGGGCTTCCTAATTAGAGTGAAATTCTAACAACTCTCATCTTTCTTGATTACTCTCAACTCCAAATATAAGAACCAACTTCAGTGGCAGAATGGTTTAAGGTGTCACTTTCATGTTAAACTGGCCTGCTGATGACTGAGAAACCGGGCTTCGAATCGCTGTCGGGTTTACTAATAGTGTTGGTTTCCTAAAAAAAAGTTTCACACAAATATGTGAAATATTACCTCTAAAATGCTTCCTACCTCGGTCCTACCCCATTTGAGTAAGTATCATATATGCCGGATAACTTGATCAGGTAGTAAGACGCGGTGATAAAAAAATAGTGGTTTTTGTATAAGAACGCTAAAAAGACTCCTAAGGTAGAGTATCAAAATAATCATAAAAGTATATCTTTCTCTTTATTATACATATACAACTTCTCTAATTGCTACTAACCTATGTTGTACGCACTTGTTTCACTTACGATGTACTATAACCGGTTTAAACGTGCTCCATCTGCCGCTATAGTACTAGTTGACTACATTTTATATTCCCTTAGATATATCTCTTATAGTTTTTCTATGAAGTGGTCTAACCAAATCAGAAGCTGGTATATCCTCTTGTAACACACTTCATAGAACACACCTAGTTTTTATTTATGGAACCATAAAATGCCATCGTATTTTGGTTATTTTTTTTTAAATGACATGCCGTGGTTCTGGTTTACATTCCGTTGAGCTAAAGGATTGGCTGGCGTACTAATGTTTTTATACTCTAGGTGACCCAAAGTTAGAGGAATTATTTTAAAGGTGGGGATGTATGGAACGCGAGAAAAGGTAAGTGTTTAAGGTATAAATCTATTATGGTCAGGTTTTACGGTAATGGAGAGATTGGGGTTAAAATCCCGGGTCGGTGTACTGTACTGGTTTATCTAAATGGTCCTCCATTTTCCCCCCACGAAAATGTGGGTTCATTTTCCATAGATTCTCTCTGCGTAATCCCGGCTTCATTAGTATGTATACGGATAACCCAGACGGGTATTAATTAATACGTAGTACACATAAAATAGAGTGGTTTAGATTCACGGACATTTAAACTTTTTTTTGTGTTAGTTTTTTTTTATTTACATCCATTATTGTTTCCAGCAGTCTTTTTTATTCGAGCCCTATATATTCAACTACCGGCTTGCTATGCCTGTCGTAACGTCATATGCTTCATAACTTAAGACTTGGACAGGCACAACATCCAGCCCCCAGCCGTTAACTCATCAATGTGAAAGGGTAAACCCATATTTCATCAATGATAAGTTTTTCGGCCATGCTGGAAATCGAACCCGGGACCCCTAACTCAGTAAGTAGACACACTACTGACTGAGCTAAAGTGTCGGATTCGTTTTAGTTTTATATTTAGTTGTAAACATATATCTACTGGATAAACGGGTAAACACAGTGTTTATTTTTAACACAGCTAAAGCTCACAGGGAAATTTTTCATCGGATTATAATAGACCATTCCAATTCTGCCGTCATTTGAAGTCCTCAGCCATAATTCAAACTAAACTAATTGATTATGATGGCACACGCCCCGGTGGCTTAGTTGGCTAACGCGTTAGTTTCGTGTTGAGCTTGACTGCTGACGATGGAGAGATCGAGGTTCAAATCTCGGTCGAGTGAACCTTTTTTTTCCGAAATGGTTTTCCACTCTCCCTCCACGCAAATGCGGGTTCACTTTCTTTAAATTCAACCTTCCCAATTCCTAATTCACTAGCGTAATTAGTACTTAAGCGTATAACCCGAACGGATAGTAAGACGCGGTGTTAAATGAAAAAATAATATCGTGATGGAATTCAAAATATGTGATATTGTCTTATTCGAAGAGATGTATAGGTTCAAAACGAACAGCTTTAAGTTTGGTTTTAGCTTACTTGTGGTTAAATGAAATCTTTATTGTTGTGTTTATCTACTAAAGAGTTAAAACATAGCGTTAAAACTGGTTATTTTCTTATTAGCTCTGTTTTAAGATTAGCACGAGACTTTATAGCATAACACGCAATGTGTAATTCTAGTATCGTCAAGTCGGACCTCAGAAGACCCGTGTTTGATTCCAATTGCTGCAGAAAAACTTACCATTACTGAAACTTGGTTTCTCCTTTCACAGTGATGCGGTATACTGGGTAGTGTGTATGTTCTAGATTTAGATTCGTTTGTAAGCCTTGTGCCTCTTATGGAAGTGCATTGGGGATTCCCGAACAAAAAATATTAGCGGGAAAATTAATGTAAGATCTATTGTGTGTTTTTCATACCCTTGGTAATATGTGTCATGTGTTTACATGATTTTGATTTTTGTATTCTAGTTTAGATTTTTTCAAAGGCGTGTCTAAACAATCTTCAGATCTATTAAAACTATGCTTTTAAACAAAATACATTATACACGCACGTATGTTTATTTCCTCCATGTTTTATATCCGTGATAATACCTGGAACACATTCGCAACCTAACCGTGCTCATTACGTCATTTAGCCATTAAAACTCGCCCGTGCTCGATGTGCCCTAGATGCATACATAGATAATTTTTCTTACACATTACCATAAGAACTGTCCTTTCATTCCTTAATGCTTGCGCATAAACGGATCACGAGCCTCTTGAAGGGGCGAGCGAATATTGCAATCATTGGAACCACAATCACGGTAACCTTCACTTTAACTTTATTTTACTTATTTTTTAAACGTGATGCCACGTCTGCTCGGGATAACCGCATATTTAAATTAATGAGATAGAAATGAGGAAGGTAGTAAGTGTGCCCGGATTTACGTGGCAGAAGGATGAGAAACACGTATAAAAAACACACCTGAATTCACTTGTATGATATTCAAACCTTCCTTTCTCTCACCAAACTAAAAAATACGTGACTTGCGCCTTTGTCCGCGTGCGCACCATTGCTGGTTCGCTTATATTAACATACCCACTTCTTACTGAATTAATTCAAATTTGCAAAGATTATCCTGGCAAAAATTGGATACATGTTGAGTTCACATTTGTACCCTTCGTCTACCCTTCGTCTACCCTGTAAGGTAGCAAGCTTACCTTGCATTATTCAACTATGGCTTATCTTACTAGATAGGGTCATAACGTGATTTGTCAAGGTAAGACCGCTATCTTTCAGAGTGAACAAAGTGTTTTATTCAAGTAGTCATTTTTGTACTTGCATAAGAGCCACACGCTCTATGGGAAATAATAGCCCTTGATCGTCGAGGCTCAAATTCAGGCCAGGTGTACTAGGAAACAGGATGAAGCCTGGATAGTTCAGTGGTAAGAGCATTGGCGTATTAAGCCAAAGGTCCCTGGTTCGATTCCCGTGTCCAGGTTTCAATTTTCAGAATATGATATCTTTCAGATCCATTCTAATGTTATCCTCCCATTTGTGTCCAGTTCTTCTCAATGGTCTCTTCCCATTGGGTTTGTCAGCCTATACCCTGAAGATGGTTCTAGTTTCTCCCATTTGCGATGCATTTCCGGCCCACTTTAATCTGCGAGATTTGATTATCCTTACAGTGTATTGTGATTAGTACAAGGAGTTTACCTCATTATTATGTAATACCTTCAATCCCCAGTAGCCTCATCTGTTTTTGGACCAATTTTCCTAAACTCAAAAACCTTTAAAAAAATTGTCTTTATGTAAGGTAAAAGACCACGTTTCACACCCATCGAGAACAACCGGTCAAATTATTGGTTTATATATATTATTCTGAGTCTTACGTTCCTTGAAAGCAGGCGAGATGTCAACAACTTACTGACCGAGTAATAGCATGCTGGTGAACTGGTGGTCTAGGGGTCAGGTGTCAGTCAGACTTCTGTGCCTGCGGCCGGGGTTCAATCCTCGGTCCCGGCAAAGATTTATCTGATTACCAAACCTTTCTTTCACCTCTGACAAGACATCTTGTGAATGTGGGGAATGCCAGGCCTCCACCATGGTTCGGATTCCACGTTAAACTGTAGGCCCTTCATTTCATCTCACAATCACCCTACCATTACACATTAGCGTAAGTGCGTATAACCCGAACGGGTAGTAAGACGCGATGCTAATAATAATAATAATAATAATAATAATAATAATAATAATAATAATAATAGCATGCTTTTCCCGACTTTATAATTCTTCTAATTTCCAATCGAATAACGTAATTGCTAGTCAAAATAATTGTTCCTAAATATTAAACATGTCAAATGATATGTTGTTCTAAACATTCGTACTTCATAGAAACACCTTCCAAAAAATACAACAAAAACTTACATTCATAAAAAAAACAACTTTAAACTATAAATGCAACTTGACAAAAAAAAGTTGTATATTATGTGTTTTTACATCATAATAAACAAATAATTGGTTTTTAATAGTTACTAAACGGTTATTGTGCAAGATAGATTTCAAATATGACCTTAAATTCCGCTGCCGTACCTTATTTTTACCAAAGTAAAAAATAAAAGTTGTTCAGAACTAATGTTGATTTTCCCGTGTAACGGTCACCTTGAAAATACGTGGACAGTCTCGTGACCTGTGATTGGTTCCAGCGCGTGAGATGGATACTCTTGCCACTTTCATCGCGCCATGTCCTTGGCAAGGTCGTCTTCGATAATGATATCTCAAGATAGCGTAATTGTGTCGCTTGGTGAAGTTTGTACAATAATATATCCATCTATTCTTGAAGATAAAAGGAACAGGGATGGGACACCTCTGATCTATTTACACCTTTGTGGTGCTCGTATACAGTCTCATTTTCATAAGGGTCATTTATAAAAACAATGTATACTATATAGTTTTTTGCTATTAACATTGATAATATTTTACTATATTATTAGTGTTATTTTACATACATTTTAATATTAATCGAATGTTATCTGTTTCATTGGCCGCATGGTATAAAGTGTCATCCTCGCAATAGATTAGACTGTCAATGACTGGAAGATCGGTGTTCGAATCCCGGTCGGGTGTACTTAGGTTTTTTCCAAACAAGTTTTTCATGCTAATGTAATTCTTCTAAGAGTTTAACTTATTCATTCCTATTCCATTAGTGTAAGTAATGCATGCGTATAAGTCTAGCGGCCAATAGGATGCGGGGGAAGGGGGGGGGGGNGGGGGGATCAAGATCATTGTCTGAGTGCACTGAAGTTATTTTTCTCATATATAGTTTATTACCGTTAATTGTCCATCATTTCTGCACGAGAATACAGGTGCACTTTCTTTAAACGAAAGCCTACTATCCCCTTGTAAAACAACGACTTACTCAACTCTATGTTTTATCCCAAACCATACTTGCGCCAGAGGACGTACGCAGATAAAGGTGTCATTCTCAGGTGGTTTATTGTAAAGCAGATGGGAAGTTTGGGGTTTCTAATTCCGGCCGGGTATATTGAGATACCCCGTTTCAGTGATAGAATGGTCTAGGGCGTCATTCTCGTATTAGACTGGCTGCTGCTGATGATGAGATCGAAGTTCGAATCCCGGAAGGGTCTATTGAGGGTGGTTTTTCTTTAATGGTTTCCAACTGTATCCACGAAAATGTGGGTACATTTTATCTACATTTTAGCTTCCTCGTTAATAGAAATGCGCGGCTATCCCTGGCTAGTAGCCTATTATGTTGCAAAGCACAGATATATCAACCTTGACTGGTAATATTCGGGTTTATTGCAAATAAACAAAATAATAAAGACTACATTATTAAATTGAATGTTCTTCTTTGCATGGTGTATTGAACGTTTAAATTATTTATATTGAATAACAGAAATTCTTCGGAGTAATAGTGCTCATCACCACCTAACCGCAAAAATAAAATAAGTGAACAAAAAAAGAATAAGCAAATAAAACATAACTAGCAAAAATTGACAAAATGAGAGACTCTTTTCATTATAGATTATACTCAATAACACTAGTTGTGTTTTTGTTTTAACAATATCTCTCTTTAAGATTGCTCAACTTTAGTAGGTTCTTGGTGACCTGGCGGTCTAGGGGTAAGGTGTCAGACTTCTGTGCTGGCGGCCGGGGTTCAATCCTCGGTCCCGGCACAGATTTAAGTGGGGAATGCCAGGCCTCTACCGTGGTTCGGATTCCACGTTAAACTGTAGGTCTTCCATTTCATCTCACAATCACCCTACCATTAAACATTAGCGTAAGTGCGTATAACCCGAACGGGAAGTGAGACGCGGTTCTAATAATAATAATAATCATCATAAATAGTAGGTTATTTTTTAAAAGGAAAATTGCACGAGAATCTATGTCTCTATCTCAAACAACCTAATTTGGAATTTATTTTGCACTACAATACATTTCTCATGCTGTTCTTCAAGGGAACGCTTGTTCATTTTCTTATCACCAATTCTTCATCCTTTTGGTCGAGTTATGAGTAAAGTCTATCGTTATAAATGGTCTAATTATTGTTAATAAGATTGAAACTAGACTATACTTATCACTACATGCGACCTTATTTTAAATCTTCTTCCAACACTTAAGTCAACCCAGTCGACTCCTCTATTTGGACCACACCTGACTCCACAATGCATTCCGTGTTTATTTTCCAGATTCCTTGTAATGTTTGTTCCCTTTACAGCACATGGATGCAAGTAGAGCTTAATCCGTCTCCCCGAGGAAACAATGCAAATAATGAGCCTTGTTTACCACATAACTTTACGATAGGAGTCGTAAACCTCTCAGATGGTTCCAGCCGAGCAAACTGAAAACAGTGCACGCAGACAGACACAAAAATATCACAGTAACATATTTCTCACTTCTTTATTTTGGACGATTGTTTTTTTCCATCGCCAAGACTATTAACGACTGTAGGAGTTAAGAGGAAATACACCTGCATCAGCGTGAACATGGAATGGGAATATCACTGATAAGTAACGAGCAGAAAACTTCCCCCACCGTACCCGACTGAGATTCAAATCTTGACCTCCAATTCGCCCGTTATTGCAAGACTGACATCTTAAACCATGTGACTATTGGTATGAGTATGGGGGTATTGAGAAATAAAACTGTGGTGGGTGTTTTCCTCGTTTGGAGGTATCTGCAAACTAAGACTTAAAAACAATAACCATATTACAAGTTTCCTCTGTATGATTTTTTTCTAAATCTCCAAAAATGAATATTTACGTAAAAAACAATCATTACGTTTTTACACTGGTGCCCAGTTGTCTTATACCATAGAAAAAGGTGCTTTTATCAAATTAAATGTCCTAGACTTATCCATAAACCTTATAGCGTTGTTGAGAAGGGTGTGGGGGTAATAATATCTACATGGTGTTATATGGGGGTGGGAGAATACATCACATTGTTACATAACACAGATCTTATACTTACATTCTAATGTTGAAAAAAATAATATTATTGTTCGTGTTTTCATTGTTACTAAACATACTTATGGATAAATTCCGATTCTGAGTAGTATTAAATCTGAGTTCTTCTTGAAATGATTGTTTCCCCTGTGACAACGACAAATTAACTGCCGGGAATTCTAGGGTATTGTCTCTTCTAGAGTTACACTATTTTTAAGTTGTGTACTGATACAACCAGTTGGTTCAGAAGATGCACTTAAAAACTACCACCTGATAAAATAATAAAATAAAATGCAATTAAGGTTTTGAAAAATATAATATTTACTTAGTGTTTTTATTGTGTAGTTTTATTAGTTTGAGAGTTATCTTGTCTAATATTTGCTAATGGTGTTACGATGTTGATGCAGACCCTGTCACTTTCGAGGCGACTGTCATTTTGTTCTATCTTTTCACCTCTCGTTTGTGGGACAGCAACTATGTTTGAACACGATTATAAGATGTAAGAGAGGGCTGGATCTTTTCCTTGTGCCTATTAGCAAACATGAGATTGATAAGAAAAAAGGGGGAGAGCGAATATTTACTTTCCTTCACATAAAATTTGCACGTTTTGTGTAATAAGGCACACAAATTCGCTAAAAATTAATCTTACCAGGTAAACAAAACTATTAACAACCAGGCTATATTTTTTCGGTGATGCAAACACCCACTATATACTCGTATTTCCCGGTATCAAGACATGGTTTTTATGGGTCATCCCGTTTCTTCTGTCTACATTTTTATATTGAATTCGGCTGAATCGTTGTACTTTTGAATCAAATTAAAATTTGTTAAAATATTTATTGGACTACTTAATCAAATGTCAATTTGGGGCCAAGATTTATAGTATCTGACTAGTATATTTTATCACCCAAATTCTATGGCTAGAGTGATGCTTTGTATCAGTGGTTGGCAACTTACGGCCCGCCGGTTGATTTTATCTGCCCGCAAAATATTATGCAAACAAACAATAATTGTGTTCATAAAAATAGAATAGTAACTAATTACTATGTGAGAAATATTAAATGGAAAACTTTTGATCGATATTTTTGTATCTTACCGACACATCATTTATTTAAACCCACATGGCCCGTGATATTAAAAAAGTTGCTGACCTGTGCCATATACCATTTGACAGTGATTTGAATATCTTACTACATTTCGCGTCCCTTCCAAGTCGAGTTCTACAACTTGAATACACATGTAGTTCTTTCATTTGAATGTGTGTGTGCTTAAGTTTTAATTTTGGCATCTGCAGTGGTAAGTTTGTTACAAAAAGAACTTATATATATAAGCTTTAATATTTAAGAGGCTCCTCTTTTAAAAAAACAATCCTTACTCTTTTTATTGATGATCCCCTTGACCCGAAAATCCCTGACATTAACTTTCTTGAAAGTGATATACATCTTTCCAGGCTTGGGAAACAACAGTGGTCTGGCCTATCCCACGAGCCACGTGTTCCTCTCTATACGTGATATGTCGTTCACATGTGGGAAGGTTTCAATTCATTATCCGTTCCCCATCTGGTGCTCATGTAGGCTGAGCCATACCTGCAATACTCTCCCTTACATGCGAGTTATGAATACATAGTTTACGGTGCAAACTAAATGTCAAGCTTATCTAGTCTGCCGAAAGTGAGAAGGTCGAGGTTTGAATATTATCCGGGTATATTGTTTACTTCCACGCAAATGTAGGTACACTTCCTATAAATTCTACCTGACGCATCTCTACTCAATTAGGGAAGTTAAATGCATACATCCCAGAAGAGTAGTAAGACGTAGAGAGGAATTCTACTTCAAGATAAAATTGAAGAACTTTATTTGCATATTTTTACACTATGAACCAAAGGATACGTGATACAAATTTGAGTTGAATGAATAAACACTACCCCGAATAGTTGATAGAAAACTACATCGTGGTAAAAACCCTTCCATAATTCCCGGCTTAGATTGAACCTTGGTCCTCCTGATCAAAGTCTGCTAAATTACTAGTTTGGCCAATATTACCTGTCAACATGTATGGCATCTTCTTTTTTAAAGATTTCGTCATTCTCCGTGTAACTTTGGGCGACATATTGGCATACCTTCCTCTAAAATGCAATAGTTTCCACACAACGCACAAATTTCACATAGTGTCACTCTTATAGGCGGATATTGTGTATGATATTTTCTGTTTACCCTTAAACTTTTTTTATTTACTTACGTTCCCACCCGTGCGAATACTCTACATCCAACTACTTTACAAACTAAAAAAAAAAAAAAAACGTAGCAAAGGCTATAAACCAAAATATTAAATGGTTATAGGCCCTTACACCTTGCTCTGGAACGGGCAAGCTTATAACTCTAGTTTCGACTTAACTAAGCTACAGCCATACTTAAGACCCGGTCTAAGACCAGGACGCAAGCACGAAATGTCTTGTTTTATATGTTCATATATATCTATATATTTACATATATATGTATAGAGATGAGGAAGGAAGAATTTCAGAGGCAAGTTACCTTCATTTTCCTGGAAGGAGAGTGGGAAACCATTTAAGAAAACCATCCTTAGTAGACCGGCTGGGATTTGAACCCCAATCTCCCCGTTTTCAGGATGCCAGCTGCTAATTTATGATCAAAACAGATTCTAAATGTAGCTATATAATAAACAAATACAATGGTTTTTATTTATAAGTTAAATGTAAATAAAACTCTCCTCCTAGCACTGCTCCCGAGCCGTATTGCTGTTGTTGAAAACAAACAAACTTGTAGAATGCACAAGCACGCGTGTATTGTTTCAAGAAAGTAATGAAATGTGCAGACACAGACCATGTAGGAAGTAGATTTTTTGCGTTTCAAGAACAAACGTTATGGAATCATTGAACACCCTGATAAGTGTGATGAGGTAGAAGTGTTGGGAGTTTTCTTACAGGCGATAAAAATATGGTAATGTTGAGTCGTGAGGTTGGTTATCGTGGCGTGTACTATAAAACAAGACTCCTTTGTCTCAACGAGCACAGTGGACACTCTTCTCTTATTAACAGTGGTTCAAAACTGTGTCATTTATTATGTTAATATGAGAAATAACAAAGATAAACAACAATGACACAGACCAATTATTTAACAACAGTTGGTATTGATACAAAAACAAAGTTAAGAAAATATGGATACAGATGGGCTTGGTTCGTTTCCAGCTAGTTGGTAAAATTATCCACTATTTGTATGTTGAGTCGTCCTATTATCTAAAACACGCGTATATTAAATTTATTCCTTCCTCTAACCATGGCCCTTTCTTTTACATACAACACTCGACACGGGCAGACTGCTTTACTTCCTCTCTGAAGGAAGTTGTGCAACATATTCTTATCGCTCAATAAAATGTGTTGTTCCCGGCTGTGTTTGAACCCACGAACATCGGGTCCTTAGGAGCGCACTTTACCCTAATACCACCGAAGTCGACCCTTAAGATAGCAAGATGCGGTGCTCAGAAATACGATTCCTATTAGAGTTGGATGTTTCGTGCTATAGTAGAGTTTGAGTTAATTTGAAATTTATGTGGCTAGGTAATTCTTCTGTTAAGAACAGTTCGTTCAACATTCCAATAAAATTAAATGTTTTGTTCTATGCTCAAAATTTTATTAGTTGACGAAATTTTATCAGAATCCGATTTTAGAGATCATAGGTCTAATAACTTTTGTTGCTACCCGCTTCGGTGGTCGTATTGTCTAAGGCGCTATTCTGGCAGTGGACTATACTTCCAATGACGGGAAGATTGAGTTTCGAATCTTGGTTGGGTGTACTGAGGATGGCTTTACCAAAATGTTTTCCACTCTCTTTCTCTGCGAAAATGCGGGTACACTTTCTCTAAATATAGCCTTCCTAATCCCTAAACCGTTAGTGTATTTAGTACAGAAGCGCTAACCCGAACAGCTAGTCAGCTACTAAGAAGCGGTACTAAAAAGAATGTTGTTTGCAAATTGTGTTAAAAACGTAAAATATCTAATCTACTTGTAGTAGTAAGAAAATCAAATAATTATTAATTGTTTCTTTACAGTATAAACTCTAAATCGCCCCTCCCTATACAATATTGTTTTTTTTAAGTTAATTCTTGCACGTTTGCAGTCGTTGTCATTTAACAATTTGTATATTCAAATTAATATTTCTTCACCTGACATAAAAAATATATGATGGTTTGGATAGTATTCGCTATTTGACACATATCAATATGCCATCATTATGTGAATATGGTTTTCTATTTGACGCGCAATAAAAGTCCAACGTTAAATAAATACGGTTCTTTTATCTAACAAAATTATAGCAAAAAGTTCACCATAGCATGGATAATATGTTACCTCCTAGACACATACAAAATGTTCGTCGTTGATGTATTATTAATTTATATAATACTTCTTATTTGTAGAAAACCATATAACTTTATTGTTTTGACATAATCTATTTATTTGACTCTAGTTAAGTGCACCAAACAATACTAATTTCAAAATGTAATATATCCAATTAAGTTTGTAAACAAATAATTGGCTATAATTTAAAAACATGTGTTGGACAAGGACTTGAACTCTGGATCATTGACTCAGCGTGTCAGTATCCTAATAAACTGGTGCCTTGGTATAGTAGTCAGAATTCCTGGCTACTAATGTAGAGAGAGATTCCGCGTTCGATTCCCGGTATTTTCCCCCCCGGGGGAATTGTTCCTATAGTTGCCATGTTCTGGATAATGAGGCTTAAATTAGGTTTAAGACTGGTACTATCACCACATAAGCATCATCATCATCATCTCGTCGAGGCAATGTGACCTCACCTACACGGTGTACCGACCTCATAATATAGTTACATATACGCCACTGCCAGTAGAAGACTAGGAATATCTCGCCTAAAGACTCTGGTGGCATAAGATTTTAAAAAAAAGTTCCAACATATGATCTAGCCATATTATCACAAGCTAACTGAATAAACTACTATATGAACCATTCATAACTCGCTAAACGATTTTGATGGATTTTTTTTAAAGCTACCAGAGCATTGACACTTAATGTGCCAGTACACGTGTCAATTTTTACAAATCCATTACCAATGTGACTAGCCAGGACTAGACTACAGATATAACGTATTAGGGATGAGAAGATTTGAATTCAGAGGAAGTGTATTAGAATTTGCATGAATAAAGAGGGGAATGTCATTTATAGCAAAACATCAGTGCACCCGACTGGGACTTGAACCCCCGATCCGTTAGACATCACAAGCCTTAGTCTATTTAGAAAGTAATGCTATAGAGTGAGTAGAAGCTCCCAAACCTTTTAGACCGAGAGAGCCCTTGCACTAGAAAAAATACATGTTCCAGCCTTCATAATTATTTTTACACAAATATTATGAACAGTCAATAAGGTAGCTCAATTTGTAATACTATGGAATAAATACGCCGCACTTTGGGCGTCAATTTTAATACTATATGTTTATCGCGCCACTCTTTCGGGCGTCGATCGTAGTACTATGTGATCAATCGCCCCGCTTCGGGCGTCGATTGATTCACTGCGGATTAATTCCCTGTTGTTGCTGTGATGATTTTAGGTTGTCTTAAGCTCCGTTATCGAGCGCCTATCACCACTGTACGGAAAATATACCGTTTAATCAGCTGTCTATAGCCCCGTGTTCGAGCACTAATTAAATCGGTATTAATATTTTAAAGAAAGAGAAATGTTGATGGCTGTTATTTCACACACGGTTTATTTTAATTACATCAGTAAATTACTTGCACATATTTCAATTAAATGTTTCTTATCACTGCACACTTGTGATATTGAAGTGATTTATATTATAATGTGTTAGACTGTGACTGACTCGTGCGTGAGCATGATCTCGGTGTAGATGTGAGATGCCGGAGATCATCCTCATCATGCCATAAACATACGCGCAATGGTTTATATATGACATACCCCTTGCATTTCTCTCCCCTTTTCAAAAGTGTAAAAACTAACCAATAGAAAGAGTCCTGGCGACAGGTTTTGTGAAGGCTAGCTTCTTATTGGTATAGGTAAATGTCGTCTTATGCCAAATACTATGAAGTTGTTCCCTTTAACAAGAAGCAACGCAGTTGCTCTTTTACCAGGAAAGATGGTATAAAAAATATACTTTAGGGTGAGATCCTTTTCACATATTTTCTGGGTATCGCATGTTTCTTCATGGATGAATCTTAAAAGGATACTCTACCTATATTGCTTTAAAAGAAAACTACCTTCATCCATGACTTTTTACATAATTAAGATTAATCCAAATCAACACATTACAAATTTTAAAAATATAAAATTATAAAATAAACTGAAAACATCACATGTTCTGGCTGCGCCCTTGTCTTTTGTTTGTGTTTGAAAAAAGTGGTGATCAGAATTACTACTGACCTTAATTTATATTGTGAAAAACAAATTCTAACTATTCATCTAAAATTGCCTCATGGAGCCTGAGATAAACTATGACTCTGAGAAACGCTGCTTTAGAGTCTTAGAACTTTCGGCCACTAAAGCGGGTCCAAAGATTGTTGACCACAGGGGCTGTTTCAGAAACAACGAGCTCGACCGGTAGCCTCGACCCTGACCAGGGAGGTCGGATCGTAACCAGATCGGGTACACTTGGGCCGCGGGGTTGGTTCCCTACATTGTCACTTTATTTTTTCAGGTGATCGCTCGTGAGGTTTATCTAATATTGACCTTCATCCCATGTTCTCAAATTAGTTTGATAATGTTTTCAAAGGTTAATGACGTTAACTTGACCTAATTTGAGTTTATTTTGTGCATTATAACGCCAGGTACTAATGAGACTGTTTCTTGCTTGTAGGTAAGGACACCAGAGTAAGTGTGGACTTCCTATCCCGACATCTCGAGGACCCTTCAACCTGAGGTAACGTACAAGATCCCAGATACTTGTTAGACACCACGGACGTGCATAAGGATAGCGTTACGCTCCTCCTAACGACGGAACCACAGCGCACTGTGTAATTTAGGAGTACCTACACAACATGAGACTCAACGGAAGAAAGAGAGGGGGAGACCAATTACATCGAAGGTCAAGACATATTTAAACTCTTGTTACGATGTTGACCGGCTGGGTAAATGTATCCATTTGATATCATAATCACGGAAGAAGTGATTTATAAGGAAAGTAATGGCAGTGCAGGGAGATGTATAATGGCTCTGGTTTATGGTTCATAACTCTAGCTATTTTCAGGATAATCAGCCCCCTAAAACATGCACTTGGACGTTGTCCTCGTATCGTTTATTGCGCATGCGTGGACGTTGTTACAAGTCGGTCCGTGCATGCACGCGCGGCTTGTTAGGCCCACTAGAGAGGAGGGCGCGTCCTTTGCTGTTGCTAGGGTAACGGTAACGCTTTTACTACGGTTTCAAAACTTTACGCTTTCATTATTTTGATTAGATATTATTTTTAAGGTGGGATGGAAGGAAACGCTTAAGATCCATATTTTGGCAGGATTCCTTTTTAAAACTTATTGTTTGGACAAAATAAATAAAATATTACCGCAACAAGTACATATTTTTATCGTGGCATTTAAACAGAAACTTATAAACTTATTAGATAAAAATAGTCCTGGTAAATTTAGGAATTCCTATGACAGATATTTAAAAACTGTTGAGATTACTATATGTATAAAATTAAACTAAACGTATCTACTGAAGCAATATTTGATTTTTTTTCGTGCGAGGGAGGGGGAGGGGGGTAGAAGGAAAAATACTGACCTTAACTTGCTTTCCCTCCTGATAAAAACAATATTAAACCGCCTTAAATTCTAATAAAAGCCAAAATGATGTTTTCGTGAGCACATTAATTGTTGGTTTGTTTGTCAAACAATAAAAACAAAAGTAATTATTATCTGATATAATAAGGCTTGCCGACGCTCCTTTTGACTAAGTACCGAAACCAGTCTCAAACCTCTCAGCAAGGTCAGTCAGTGATCGTCTTTGGTGGCGAAAAAAAAAATGAAATTTTGTTTGAAATAGGAAACATCGAATTTAAAAAGTGATTTATCTAGATTCCCTTTGTAAATTTTCTTAGTCTAGGTCTTTTGGTGTCGACAACTTAGAAATGTAATTTTACTCAAAATATCTCTAAAAATACTAAGTATGTCATATATTTTCACTTTATTTCGTTTGTTTTACAATACATATATTTATTTTAAAAAGGTATTAATTGTCATCCAATGAATACATCACAATTGATCCAAAATAAAAACTATTTAATTTTGCTAGTTTTCGTGAGATTGTGGTTTAATCCACTGGAAATGTACCGTTAAAAAAAAGTATATATTTACGCTGGTGGGTGAGGGGATTAAACACCAAGCTCATTTAGTCTGGTTTGCTGGTAATGGGGAGGTTGGGGTTTGAATCCTGGCTAAGTGTAATGAAGAATAATTTTCCTAGATTATTTCTCACTCTCTCTCTCTACTCAAATGCGTGTATATTTAATCCATATTCTACCTTCCTCGTCCGCACTCAAGTAGTGTAGTACGATGTTTATATTCTGAACAGATAGTAAGACGGGATCTATAAAAAAAACTTCACCAAATCATGTCACCAAATATTGAGGTATTTTTATAATGCTTTAAAAGGTTTGGTTAACATTTAGTTTTATACTTTTTACATTCATGGCTATTCATTCGTCAACTTCTGATTCAGAAAATCGATTTTCGGTTCCAAAAAAATTTTCCAAGTAATTTTTTCTAATTTTCCTGTGAATATTGGTTGAGTTCCTTAAAAATCATCTCTCACATCTTGTCTCCTCAGATCAGATAGTTTACTCTCGAACAGTCACGACTAGCACTAGCGTGTCTAGAACACTGATAAAGTTTTTCAAGTCATTTCTCCCAAAGATGTCCATCTATAAAGGAACAAAAGTGTTAATTTTATGTTAAATACAATCTCTCCTCTCGCGTTGTTATTCAGGACTCGCTCAATTAGTGTCTGTGCTATCAATCGGCTTCATTTGTTAGAGCAATAATGCGTTAAGTGTATAAATAGCCCTGATAAAATGTTAAAATCAAAAGTCGGAATCTAATTGGCAAACTTATTTTAAGAGTTACATTTTTAGGTCATCATAGTTCATCCATCAGCTTGTTTGTTTAGGTTTCTCCATTAAATTTTATCGCGCTTAGGTATAATAAAGGTTAGTCGAATGTATAGTATAATACTATTATTTGTGCAGTTAAAGTATTTATGAATATTTTATCGCAATAACTTTAATCAATGGCTTTTTTTTAATGTTAATTTGTTTTTTCCAAAATTATTTTCATAAAACAGCTGTCGCATCTGTTACTGATGATCTTAATATTAACAGAGATATCATTAATTGTGTATTGTTAACATGTTGTGAGATGCAGGGTTGCTCAAAACCTCGATCGATAATGGATTCTAAGTTGGGCGTATGATTATTTTTGGCGCTATGTCTATCAGTGATATGCCTATTTAATTGCATATATAATTTTGAGAGAATGTTCCCGCATTAGCATGTAGGGGGAATGGTAAACAATACAAAAACCTTCTCGGTAATTCCGGGCGTACATTGAACCCCCACACTTCTGTGACCAGCAAACCAAACTAGACGAGTTTTACGTTTAGTCCGCGGGTCCACCTATATTGACTCCAAAGTTCACTAAGGATTTCAATAGAAACTCCCTCCTACGTCACTGAAGTTAATCTCCCAAATCCTTATTTTCGAAACTTAATAAAAATCATCGTTTTGCAGCCAATCTTTTGAACTTGTGTATCTCAACCCTTAGAAATAGGACGAAACTCATTAAAGTTGATTTTTTTTAATCACCGCGTCTTACTACCTGTTCAGGTTGTACGCATACGTACAAATTACACTAATTAGTTATGGATGAGGAAGGTTGAATTAAGAGGAAGTGTACCCGTATTTGCGTGGAGGGAGGGTGGAAAACAATTTTGGGAAGAAAACCTCAGTACACCCGACTGAGATTAGAAACCCGTTTTTCTTGTCATTGTCAGTCTAGTCTAACACGAGAGTGACGCCTTAGACCATACGTCCACTGAAGAAGATCAAAGTTTGGAATTCACGTCAGGGTGGGTCAAGCTAAGCGTAATTCACTCATGGTTGTAACACTTTTTTAATGTCAATTGAAAGGTCTTTTTATGTTTATAAATATGTCATTTTGAACCTAAAACATGTTTGTTTATACCAGAGCATAATACATAAAACGATAAAATAAAGAGCAAGGGTGATTGAGCTAAGCATAGACTTTCAACCAATAAAATAAATAAGCCAAAGCAAATAAATGCCTTAACTGTAAGATGAGTCTGAAGTTTAAAGCCTAGCACGCACTTTGAAACATTTTATCGGAAACATTGTTTGCAAACACGTTTCTCTTGCTTCCTAAATGTTTTTTAGTGTTTTTTGTAGACAGTTTGCAAACTATTTCGTGTTTCCAAAAGGGTAAACAATTTTTCTTGTAATCCATTTAAAATGGGTTAGAAGAAACATTGTTTGCGTGTTTGCCAACATTATCGACAGCAAACAACGTGGGCCAGTCCAGTCGTTCACTAGCCTGGGACTAACCATTTGTAACATAACTTCAAAATCTGCAGGAGACATGTGATTGAAGTTTCTAAAACCAGTCCTATCTTTGAGCTTCAGCTCTATCAGAAGCTTATTTGCATAATACAAACCATTTTGAAGCACTGTACGAATCCACCAACGCTTTCTTCTTCTCTATCGTCTTTCTTGTACAGTCCATAACTACAAAGCACAAACCATATCAGCATTCTCGGCAGTCATCTTGTACTCNGAAACAATGTTTCCAAGTACATAGTAGGCCTAAGATCAATGGACCAAATTTGGACACCCCTATTGATTATGATGTCGCCTTCAAGTGTTTGAGCTTGTAAATCTTTCCCCTTTATTGGCATCTTCAGAAGGAAAACTATAGGACCATCATATTCTATTTAACGTTTATTTGACGAGAGCCATATCACTTAAGACAAATAAAAGGCGATGAACTCTGGATGGAATGACAAGCCCATTATGAAAGCGTCATCATTGTGTTATAAACATATTCTTAGATCTGTTTTTTTTCCGAGCGGGAGTGCAATCTGAACGTGAAAGACGACACACGTGCAAGAAACTCACGTTATTAAGTCAGATTTGGGGCCTACCTGTCAACATAATCAGTATAACCCGTCCAAGTAATAACATCAACAACTTCAGTTTTATTTGGCAATAGGTACTTTTAGCTCGATTTAAATTTATAAAATCTGTTCAGTTTCGTGTGACGTCATCGATAGTGATCACGTCTATCGATGCGCTTCGCTTCAGACGGCGTTCTACCAGCTATGATATACTTTCCGTTAACGATATGTTTTTACCTGGATGACAGTTCGAAAATCATATCTTTAGGTTTTGGGTTGCCAACACTTGTAAAAGATCACAGTTTTGTTATAAATGTAAATATATTTAATTACCTGTCATATATTACATTTAAAATAACGTAAACTTAAGTTTTCTCATATTATTTCATTTTTTTAAAATAATTTCTTTCTATCCAACTTGAAACAATATTTTAAACATAATTAAAAGTACTTATTTTTCGTTTTGGAACGTTATTGATTATTTTTAATATAGTGCACACATCAATAACCTTTTAATACAGGCATCTATTTACTTGGAAAAGAGAAAATTCTTGTAATTTTTTAAAAATGTAATAAATGATTTTATGATTAATTTATCGTATTTTGAAATCTTTAACTGAATAAAATATTTTCATCAACTGCGTGTCTGCATTATTGTAAAAAACTTGTTTACCGTCATGTTCAACCATATGGTTTAAATTCGTCAGTCGCCATTTTGAAGCTATGTTCGTATAGAAGTTTTTGGGAAAGTGGTGTCAATATTTTTAAGTGGAATAAAACTATAAATAAACTTTGTGTCCGATCTCAAATAAATATATAAATAATATTGGCCTAAACTACTGTGGTTAACTATCACATTAATATATTGCCATCTGTTTTCATTACAGTCATCCAAAATGATAAATGTCAGCTGTTGGCGTAGTGATATACTAGGGATTACTTCTAGTAACATTTCGAGCTGTCATCTAGGTAAACTTAGCTCGTGAATGACTTATACCTAAGTTCGAATCCTGGTGTAACCGATCGAAGATTTAACCTTCACATTGTACATAAATAAGCATGCGGGGTAAACATGAGTCATTTGGCTGACTGACACCATATCTCAGTCAATAGTTCCAATCCCAGTAAGGTGGAAAAAGTTATATCTAGCGAAATTAGGGATTACCAGTTCACAGTGATGAATTAATGACCAAATATTTGGGTGGTGTGTCTGTTTTATCACTGTGTTAGTTTTAAAGTCGTGTGCTGATACGAGTTGGCTCAGAAATACGTGTTATATATCCCTAGAAAACAAAACATAAACGAGTGATTTGGAGTTCACTAAAATGATCTTAGCCGGCATATTCATGTTAAGTTTGTGTAAAATCTATAATTAAAAAATATGCACCGTATTCGTTTTAGTTATTTTTAAATTTTTGGATTTTCCATGGCTTTTGTATCAAACTTCAAATTTAGTTTGCATGATAAGAGCGTTGAAATTAATTTGTTTTCTAAAAAGATCCAGTAGAAAGTGATGTCAAGCTTAGGAGTTATACTCGCTGACATGAAATGGAACCAAATATTATAAAATAAGCCCTTACTATACCTCCCTCCCCTACCAAATATATTAAACTGACAAAGCTAATGACGGATATATTACAGTTTCCCAGTTTAATGTGCTGATATCCAATCATCACTTGCAAATCTGAATTCATTTTCTCTTTCTTATCGTGTCGTTGACAAATTTGTTTGTGTCTCGACATGTTAGTTCGATCGGTATTATAGTTTGTATTCAGAGCTAAGAGCCCCTGGTTCTATTCCCGGCAGAGCAGAAAAATGTATAATTACTGAAAGGTGTGTTTCACCTTTTTCGGGGATATTTATTAATGTCTGGGAGCTGGGTGTTGTGTCTCATTTAAATTAGCTATAAGTCTTATTATAATATAATCAGTTGGTTCAAAAAGTGCACATTAAATACCTCAAATAAATAGAAAGTTTAACTTGTGGTAGAAACGCTTGTCTCCCATTTAGGAGCCCAATCTTGATTTGATACAAACCACTTTTTTTTTAACACAAGACTACACTTGAATCAGATAATTTATCTACATTTTCTCTTAACACCGTGTCTTACTACCCGTTCGGGTTATACGCATATCATTAACGTTAATATGTTAGTGTTAGGGATAGTAAAGTTTGAATTTACATGAAGTGTACCCGCATTTGCGTGGAGGGAGAGTGGAAAATCATTTAGGAGAAACCAGCCTCAGTGCACCCGACCGAGATTTGAACCACAATTTCCTCTGCATCGGCACTTTAATCTATTGCTATAAAGACGTATTATACCATGCGGCCACTGAAACGGGTATACAACATAATACCTTGTTTTATTCAGCTACAATGTCTAAAAACTCTGCCTTATTAATCATGTTATCTTAGAGTAGATAAAGAAAGTGGGTGATTGCCAACATTGTCGTCGAAATATACCTACTTACTCTATGGCATCAAGAACTCAAAAGTTCATTGCCGCACTTATAAAAGTACGCTATCTATTGAGCTAGTTATATCCAGTCCGCCTCATCAAAGCCTATCTCTTTTAGGTATTTTCTAATGTTATCCTCCCACCTGTGCCTAGGTCTTCCCAATGGTATCTTCCCTGAACACGGTTCTAGATATTCCTATTTAATCCGCGCTGCATTCCCTGCCCACCGTAATCTCTGAGACTTGATTATCCCAATATTATCTTGTGAAAAATACATGGTGTGTAACTCATCCTTATGTAGCCTCATCCCTTCGTACACACTAAATTATTTTTCGTCGTGTAAAATAAGAGACCAACGTTGTAGAAATATACTTAAATAAGTCTCTACTAAACATTAATAACGACACCATTTGTGAGATGTGACCAGAATTGTGACGCTCAGTGTGTGTTTGTTGCGCGTCGTGTCGCCGAAGTTAATAATTAATTAGCCACGTGACCGGTGATGCCTGGAGACAACAACGTAACATTGCTACTTCATCAACAATACCTGCAGCTCGAACACAGTCGACGTGAGTTGACTTTGTTAAGACGATGACTTTGACTGTCACCGTCACGCGGCTGTGTACTCAAGTTTCTGGACACACTTTTTTAACTGACGTTAATTGAACGATGAACTAACTACAAGTCGGTACATGTCTTTGTTAAACTGTGCCTATGGACGACTCCAATCAACAATCGTGTGTCTTAAATGGCGGAATTAACGACACGGGTCATTTGTCCTACCTGGTGCATCGAGTTATTTCTTTTCTACATAGTAATGGTCTTGTTTCCGTTTTCATTATTAACCGTCATGGCCTCTTCCTCCTCAAATCAATGCTGTTGATGAAGATATATTAGAATAACCCGCAGTGTTGGTCTAGTAGACCAAGGCGTTTTTCTCAACTGGTTTTGTTTTGCTGGTGGTGGGGAGGTTGGGGTACGAATCCCGGTTGGTTGTACGAATGTGATCTCCCTCCCCAAATGATTTCCACTCTTCCTTCAATCAAATGCGGACACATTTGCTCAAAATTATATTTTATTTCCCCATAACCTATTAGTTTCATAATACGCGAATGGTCTTGATGGCTTTTAAAATGTAGTGCACTTAAAACATATTGAAGTAAACTAATACAAAAATTATGTATCTGTAACTTTCTTCAGTTTTTCAGGGCAAAATAAATTATCAACGGAAAAAAGTAATCTGAATGTCATAACTTTATTGCATTTTTCATAAACAAATTATCACTAAGGTAGCTATTTTATAAAAATAACTATCATAGTTAAAAAATATTCTAAATATGACAACGATTAGTAAAAACAAATAAATAAATCGAGCCCATCTCAAGGCTCACTAACCGGGAAATCAAATACAAAATTACGATTGAATCAGAAAGTGTATCTAAGTTTGTTCATGTCCTACCCGTACAGATTATACGCATATTTACTAATTTTGCTAATATATTAGTGATGATTAAGGTTAAATTCAGAGAAAGTGTAACATAACTGGCGTGGTGGGAGAGTGTAAAACCATGTATGGACAAAGTTCTGTACTCTCGACAGGATATCGAACCCTGATCTACCCGTAATTCGTAGTCCATTCTATTGAGCGAGTGAAACTTTAGTCCGCTTGACCACCGAAGTGGACTTATCGAAATGATGTTGTCTGCAACCTTCATTTGACAGCAGCGGACTTGGGATTTGTGAAATAATTTATTTTAAAATAAGATTTTTATTTTTCTATATTTTTTAAATAGATGTTAAAATATTTTAATTATTCTCAATTTAATTGTTTGTTTTATATAAAGCTACAGAAAACCGTAGTACTATGCGACTATGGCTAGATATTTATTACCTACCGGAGTTGGGTGTTATCAGGGGGGTGGGATGGACTCTTAATTATGTATTGCGATACAAAGAGTCTTCTTATAGTTTCCTTAAAGTAACACATTCCGATTCCATGAACAGGAGTAGAGAACAACGATAAATAAGTAGATTGCTATGATAAATCATAAGAGGTGCAGCGCTAGCGAAAAAATGTTACAAGACATGAAATAAAACCGTGTGTGAGTTACGAATTTAGTACTTAAGATATATGTTATTTTATGATTGATAATTTATGTAGGGTATAACTATTGTAAAGTGATCAAATAATTCATTTAATTTTATCAGCGCGTCTTAATACCTGTTCATGTTATACTCACTATGATAATTACTCTAATGAGATAGGGACGAGGAAGGAAGCAATTTAGGGTTAGGGCATAATATATACGCATATGCGTGGTAGGAGAGTGGAAAACCATTTAGGTAAAACCACTCTTAGTAGACACGAGCAGAATTTGAACCCTGACCTCTCTGTGATCAATCTGACATGATAGTGACTCCTTACACCGTGCGGCCACTGAAGCGGAGGATAAAATGTGGATCATAATCAGGCAGGACTTAGCGGAGTCAACTATAATCGAGAGGTGTATGTTTATATTCTCATTTCTACTAAGTTGTCTGAAAGGACAAAGTTGTCAACTCGGAGAATAACTACGAATAGAACGTTGCTATATCCCTCTATGCCTCTGCACAAACCCGTGACCAAATTGTTATCAGTTTTCCCCCAAAATTATATGGCCGCGTGTTGCTCAGATCCGGGAAAAATTGTAACTTTTCTTTCCTTTCTCCCCTTATCTTTTGTCACCCGATCACAAATCTTACACGTAAGATATGTCTTCAATGCACACAACTGTCCTTACGTGACCTTGAATATACATTGTGATGAAACATCCCAAGGTCATTATGGTTTTTTACCTCGCTCTTAATCCTAAGGAAAAGAAATAACATTACTGTTCATCTGCTGGCATGAGGGACAAGTACCAGTTAATGCAACGTGTGGCCTCGTTTTTTTAAAAAGTCGTGTCCGGTATCTTGTTACGGTATGTGGTATGTTTTGTTGAGCTTTAGTTGGCTTTATATATGGGCTACACATTTAGGCTTTCTTAGCAAAAGGCTTATTTAAAAATGAACGTCTCCTCTTTCACCAGGAGTATTTGTATAGCCTTTTTGACGATCAAGTTTACAGTATAGATTAAAACCGCTTCGGTGGCCACATGGTCTAGAGCGTCACCTTTGCTATAGACTGGACTGCCGATGACGGAGAGATCGGGGTTTGATATCGGTCGGATGTACTGAGGTTCGTTTTATTTTAGATAGTCTTTCACTCTCCCTCTACGCGAATGTAGTTACACTTCCTATAAATTAAACCTTCCTCATCCCAAGAACATTAGCATAGTTATTAAATATTCGTATAGCCCAAAGTGGTAGTAAGACGTAGTGATGATTATACATATATAATTAAATAAAAAGTGCACAATATTTTAATCGGTATGTTCTGAAATCATAAGGCGCTCTTTTAAATCTTCTACCGGTTAAAATATATCTGACATTGTAATTATATAACTATCTACTATCTATTATCTATTTATTTGAGTTATTTAACGTGTACTTTCTGAACTGACTGATTATATATTAGCACACGAGAATTTCTATGAGCGAAAACGAAAGGGCCTACCTATTTTTCCAGGAAAAGTACTTTCACATACCTTTCAGGATTCTCATACCTGTCACAATTGACATGGGACCTACGTCTTTACCCCTTCTTTGGAAGGAAGTGTTGCTATGAATTTTTATTGCTCAGGAAAAATCCGTCGACTCCGGAGGCGACAACCTTACTCCAAGACCCCCGAGGTTGACAATTTATATAACTAGTTTACAAATAATTTCACAGTAGTAAATTCAAAACTTAGTAAAATACCACTCAATAATTTTGAGTCCAAATAATGTTAGCTCTAACACTAAGCTTATTCGCTATTTATTTACAGGGATATAGCATCATACCACCCACACCACTGACAACATACACATGGGGGTGGATGAGTAGTTCACCACTCTAAGACACCAACATCTCCCCCTCTTTAATAACGCCACTCTCATGTGCATACACAAACACAAACTAGCGACAATTTGATGTAGTTACTAAGACTATTTATTGGCTATTGCCATACTAGAGAATCATAAGGTCATAGTCTTTGTTATGTTCTCCGATGAAACACAAACTCAAGACAAGATGATAGAGTTCCTCAGCTGGATGTGTTTTTATACATGTGCAATACTATAGAATCATTAAAGTCGTCGTCCAGGTTATGTTCTCCGATGAAACACACACTCCTCTCTAGTTTTTCTGATCCATAAATGTGTAGCTTCTCCGTATCGTGACGACGTTGCTCGGTTCTGTGAAACTTGTTGGCAACATTTTCTTGCATGGGAGGAAGAGACAGAGATTCAGAAATGTTCAATACGATCGAAAGGTGTCTTGCGAAACAGTCCAAGAGGGTGTTCAGTATGTTTGCATGTTCCTTATAACTTTTTAAATTACAGATTTGAACCGAACTTGGTTACACACATAGTTCTTCCTCTCTTTGGCCATCTTGGTGGTATATTTGATTGGTTTCCCATGATAATGAAGCCAAGTTAAGAATAGGTATTTGTCAAGTTTATCATCCAAAAAAATTACCTGGAGCGTTGATCTGCACTTATTGATGTTCAAATTTCGCTAATGAGAGTCACACACTGAAAAACAAACTATTAAACCAATATAAAATAAGGTATTAGAAGGGCTTAAAATATGATTTAAACAAATAAATATATATAATTCAACAATATCTGAACAAACATTTTAAAAATAAATCTTCGCAACTGACACGCTTCTTTAAAAGCAAAAGTAGGTGACCTGGTGGTCTAGGGGTAAGGTATCAGACTTCTGTGCTGGCGGCCGGGGCTCAATCCTCGGTCTCGGCACAGATTTATATGATTGCCAAACCCTTCCTTCACCTCTGACAAGACGTGTATTAATCACAACTTGTGAATGTGTGGAATGCCAGGCCTCCACCGTGGTTCGGATTCCACGTTAAACTGTCGGTCCTTCATTTCATATCACAATCACCCTACCATTACACATTAGCGTAAGTGCGTATAGCCCGAACGGGTAGTAAGACGCGGTGCTAATAATAATAATATTTAAAAGATAATAAATATATTAGGCCTAATTAAATGAAAAATATCTTTGAACTTAATTTTTAAAGAGAAAAATATAATATAAAATATTTTGCTTGATCAAAATTTCAAACCATACATGGGAATAAGAAGATTCACAAACACGGCGGTCTTCATACTGATTGAATTATCTGCGCTATATGCTGAGAAAACATTTTAAAGGTCCTCAAGACATACTCTGTGTCCGCATTATATATTATAATAACAATTTCCTCTAGTTATTCATAGGTGCAATAAACACAAACACCGTTTTATGATGGCTTTGTACATTATGCCACATCTTCAGGCGAGCTATTTTATTTTCCATCGGGTCCAACCACTTAACACGTGGAGAGGCGTGTAACCCGAACCGGTAGTAAGACGCGGTGCTTAAATAAAACACGTGAAACACTATTCACAAGCTTCTGGGCTCTTTTGAAGATAATGACCTACTACCAACTACTAGCATTCTGTCTGGTGAATCTAAACTTTAAGTTCAGGGTTGGTATTCCAACAAAACGCCTTAGGGATTTGTCCTTTGCTTAAAATTATTTTGGGAAATAATTGTAGAGGTATGTATTCTAGTTATAATTACAGTATTAGGTCTACTAATGATAACACAGTTGTAAATTTATAAATCTCCATTTCTACACACTAATTCTAACATACGGAGGAGAGTTTGTAAACTAGAGTGGCGGGATCAAATATAGGAAAATATGATTTTCCTAACTAATCATGTAGATATTATATCCAGAAGTGATGTGTTCGTATTTAATTCATTATAAGAACTTGTAATCAAATATCACGAAATAACAAGCCAAGTAGTCAAACAATCTGGGTTATTTTTTTTAAAACTAAGAGCATGTTTATAAAATATACATTTACTCCCTTCAAATTTTTCCATTCAAAATAAAATTATTTTATATTACTTTTGCTTAGTAACGAGAATAAAATCATCAACTCAATCATTTTCAGGGACGTTTAAGCGCAAACGAATTTTGAAACGTCGCTGAAAAAATATGTTTTTTGCTATTACCAAATTACGCACAAGCTTATAATATAATTAATTAATTGTTTTTATAATTGTCGACATGATAGTTATTCGTTCATAGGTAATAGTTGACTTGTACTCAATTCAATACGAACACATTGTCCGTGTGTACGGGTAACTATTTAATAATTGGAGTAAAATACAGTTATAAAGTGTGTTGGAAGACTAATCACGGAGATAATAAAAGTTGATTCAAGCCATTGAAATTGACAGGGTTTTTTTTAGTCGAGAACTATTATGGGCTATTTAACATTCTCGGTGCTCATTCATGTGCTAAAAGCCACCAAACGATGTAATCAATAATTATTCAAATCAATGATACACAGTATTTCTCTTTACGTTTATATTTTTCAGTTTTTTGTTGAATATCAGACCAGTTTACCCATCCTTCCAACAGTGGTGGTGTTCTAAGGCCGACTGACAGTGGTGATGCGCTGTTCTAGGAATGTCGTTACATGGATGTTTTTTGTGAAATGTCAAGGAAATTAAAGTTCTGTATTGATTGCCCTCAACTTAGAAAAAAAAAAAGCTTTCAATGCACGTTACTATGAACATCGTTAGTTTGTCAGGTCGCTGAGTGAGTCGGCAGGTATGTGGGTGTTTAAAACTCAATCTATGCTAGTATAATTCAGATTCTGTCCTTGGTACTTATCCCCCCTCCCCTGTCCACCCCGTTTCCCCCCAGTATTATATTAAACTTACCTAGAAGATTCAAATAACTAGTAGTTCTATAAACAATAAACCTCGCTCACTCATGGTTCTTATATTATAGTTATTGTATTCTTATCGATAATATAGTCTTAATGTGTATCTTTGGATTTCAAGTTGAAATATCTCTTATAATTTCTCTTTGATATTTTTCCTTGGCTATCAAGTTAGACAGAAAATAAATTAATACTATATTAAATAGTAGAGTCTACATTATATTCATAGATAATAAATGGTTCGTGCAATTTAAAACGTTAATCTCTCAATTATGTCAATTAAAAAAAATAGGTACCAGTTACTCAATCGATTGTTTAGCATTTTAAATTCAAACAACTTGAGACGATTTTTACTTTACATCTATTACTATTGCCAGTATGGCCTGGGTCAGTTTTTTATTAAAGCCATATATATTTTCCACTACCGGTTGGCTGGGCCTGTCCTATGCCTTATAATCTAACTTAAGACTACGACAGGCACAAATTCCAGTCCCCGGCCATTAATTTATCAATGTGAAAGGGTAAACCCACGTTTCAGCCTATGATATATTTTTCAGCCATGCCGGGAATCGAACCCGAAACTCTTAGCTAAGTAGGCAGACCCGCTACCGACTGAGCTAAGGTGTCGGCTTGAGATTTGCTATTAAACAAAAAATCTAACTCATTGGCTGCAATATTAAAACGGATAGCCAGATTGAAAAAAACATATAGGCTACATACGTCGTTCTGCCTAGTTTCAATGAATATCCCTAGTAAATTTCGTTAAATTTGGTAAAGTATTTGACATCTATCATGGAACAAACATCTAGACAGACAGACGAAATGACAAATGGCCAAGTTAAAACGGAGCTGCGCTACGCTCGACTAGCTACAATATTGACATTTGCTGGAGAGAAAATAAGCACTTTTTATTGCACAGATGTGTAAATAGCGGGGATTCGTACGGTTGGTCACGTGGTGACTGGACATCCTGTGCACTGATAGTGGGGTTGGGGTAGGAGTGTTTCCTCATCCTCTCTCCACGCTGATGTGGGTATAGTTCCCCGAATACAACCTTCATCATCCCAACCTATAGATTAAAGTGCAGTGTTAAGGTGGGATGGAAAAGCCAGTGTGTTTGCAGTTTTTATGGCAAAACACTTTTTTGGTATAAATAAATCAAATATTTCTTCAGTACAAACATAAGAGTTAAATTTTCTTCGCATGGTGACCTCAAAATTTCTAGAATATGTCGAGTATGTTCTGAAATTTAATGACAACTTTTTCTCTTAATTTAAAAAGTCGTTTAGATAATGTTACCATGGTCATGACAGCTATTCAGGAACGGTTGATATCAACATGTGAAGAAAATTCAACTCTCTGTTTGTAATGTAGAAATACATTTTTATTTTGGCCAAGAAAAGTTTTGACATAAAAATTGAAAAAATGCACCCATTCTTAGTCCTGAATATTACAATATTACAATAGCAAACAACATGAGGAAAATGCAGAGTGACCCCTTTAGAACAATACATATATAACTGTTTCCAGCAGTATCCCTTCACACAACACCTAAGTCTCCAAAAATGGAAAAATATATATACTAGTCAAAAATAAAAAGAGAACAGTGGTAGCTGATTATGGCGGGTAGGTACAATAACAGAGAAATACAATTAGAATACTGGACAAGAAGCGTCCTCAACGAAAATCCAACCATGAGTAATTTTCCAAAGTAACTACAGCGGTATATATTCACTCCACAGCTCAAGCGTGCAAAAAAAGGAGGGGAGGAAGGAAAAACTATTGGAAAGACACGTGATGGAAGCTTGGTCTGCCCTATATTATGTGCCAGAACCTGGGAGAAGGCAATCTAGATAGGCCCATACTATTCTGGAAGCTTGTATTCGATTCTCGTCCATGGTAGATGAAGTGGCGGTGGATGAGACCGGAACTATCCCAGAGTTCATGTGACTCGGTCAGTCGACTGGGCTATTAGATTGGGGTCAGTCGTGTTATTGAAGGTTAAGTGGGGTGAGACGTTTTGACTATAGCAGGCTGAGGTGAGTTGCATTAACCACTATTATAAATTTTGTAGACAATAGTACTGTTCTTATTTTTTGTAACTTCGACAGATGTTACAAAAACACTGGCCTTTTCTCGCGTCCCCTTTCATCCCACCTTAAACGTAATAGCTAACGATAATAGTTATTTAGAAATTGTGTTGCATTAGAGAGATAGAGGCCGGCCAGCACCACATTATCATCATCGTCATCGTCATCATCGTCATCATCACATCATCTCATCGGGAGTCAAGACGAAGTAATTCGAGCCTACATCGTGCCCCAACCTGAGGAGAGGGTAACATATTCCGTATCCGCCACTGCCAATAGAAGACCAGAAATATCTTGTTGCTCGTTACTGTCTGGCTAGGCGCATCGATCTTGTTTCCAGAAGATAATAATGATAAGCGCTGGAACTAAGGGTATATAGGTACTTTCCCTTTCCCTCCTGTTCTCTTACAGGAGTGGGCAGGATTTACAAGAAAATGTGCAACGATTTACTCATGGTTCTCGCGACCAATAACATTAAATTAGTTTATTAGACTCGTCCATTATTAGCTTGTCTTAAGACGTCTTATCATACTCGCACGAGTCCGACGAGTTTATAATATTTATAATTTTTTATGAGAAATAAAGATAGTAGTAGCTTATTTGTAAGTAAAAATTTATTTCAAACAAGTTCCGATGTTTTTATAGTTCAATATATTATATTGAAACAGCCAATTGAAAAAGATCAATAAAGAACTGGTTGGAATTGTGATGACTGTACATTTGCAAGCACTACATTTGAATTTTATTGATATCTAAATACCACTTTTCTCATGCTGAAAAAGATTTTTTTTTCTCCCTTAAACTGTTTTTCAACAAGGTTTTAACTCCACTTTCTTCTTTTAGTGAGTTTTATGGCCAATAAGAAATAACGTATATTATTTATTACTTGTTGGACGGGCTGATTTCAGAACTCGTACTTCTGCGGATTTTTTTTTTTACTCAAAACCTAACTTAAGCTGGACATAATGACATTTGGACGTACCTCTCCTACCCTTTCCTCTTCCCCCATCATCCACGATAAAAAAAAAAGTATTGAAGCCCATTAGCATAATAATATCGAAATAATTATCTTATACTATCCTAAGTGCCTGGGAGAATTGTTTTTCGTTTTAGTATGTGGAAGGTAACTTCAAAGTGAGTGCCTCTAAGCTATTGGTTCCCAACCGGTGTGCCGCTAAATTATTGGGGAAAATGCAATTGGGCCAACTTGACAGGTCATTGTTGAAACCATGCTTATAAACATATCTAAAAAGCAAATTTAAAAAGTGCCTTGTCCAATAATACGATAGGCTGACGTATTTCTGAAACGTTTGAGGACTTCAGTCAAAATGTTGATGAAAAAAATTAATTTAAGTATATAACTCGCTCTGCAAGTAGATAAGAGCACCTATGGATAAATGCACTTACTGTCAACTGCATCTAGAATCTAATTATTTTAATTTATATCTGAATTTAAGAGAAAACTGAATTATATTACATTTTCTATACCAGTGTGCCATGAAAATATTATCTTCAACTAAGTGTGTCTTTAAGGGGGAAAAGTTTGGAAACCCTGCTATAAACCATGTTTTGACCTGGTTTTTATTTTATTTTAAAAAAATATAAAAAAAAATGTAGAATTTCGATTCCTCCACAGGAGCTATTAATTTTTAAAATTTCAGACCTGCGTATGGTAGATATCGTGAACTGCTCATGACAGATAAACGAACTATTCGTTTTATTAATAGGTAGAATAAGGCATTAGGTGCTCCCTTGTGAATTAGACGCCACCCGTGATTTACCTGTGACTCGAACCCCTGCTCCAACGGCTTAGTGCGCAATATAATGTTGGGGAAAATCAATCTTAGCTCTATCGGTCATCTTGCCTATTGAGGTGTTGAGGGGGGAGGGTGCAAGGTCATTCACAGGACTAATAAAACGACATGTCGATACAAGAATATTACATCCTGGTTGAGAGCTTCCACGATGCACTCCTCTCTCTGCTTCGACACAATTTTGAACCCTGCCGTTCAGGCTGGCTATTGGGCTGGTGGTTGGCCATATCCCTTTTGGGCTAAGCCCCTGATCCCAGGCTAGTGTGTTTGGATCAGGGTTTCTGACCTATTGGGGGCTGTCCTCCCCCCTCCCTCCTATTTGTTTAGGCTAATCCCTTTTGCCAGGCTGTCTAGGGAGGGTTTGGACCATGTCTCCAGAATTTCCCATCTCACAGGCTTTTTTTTCACCCAGGATATAGAATTGAGGTGGGGTGGGGGTAAATACACTAGGCTGTGGAAAGAAGGTCAAACAGGGGAAACAGGATGCATCGAGAAAGTGGGTGTTTATGCTTGTCGGCGGAATAGGGGATCTCAACTGTCGTACCTTAAACTAACATGACTTTAAGTATGAATATATTAAAATTGTTTTATAAACTTTAGTAACTACCAGATACTGTTATTCTTATCAAAATCAGGGTATAACTTTGTGTTTTGTAATTATGCACTAAAGTTGTTTAGTATTGTAAAAATATCTACTAGTTTTTATGTTGTATTTATTAGTGAAATACTCACTACTCTGAATGGTTGGTAACTTTTCAGCTGTTTTTTGATTATGTAATTTTGTACGCTTAATCTTTGCTTATATTTTATATTGCATAGGAAAAAGAAAATACAATGCCCTTCCTTCAAATAATCCATTTGAGGTGGTCAAATATTTGTTTTCTAAGTTAAACGCTTAAAATAATGATAACATCTCACTCTACTTACCTTGGAATATTCTTGGTTTAAGTCTAGATATGGGAGGTTTGTGTCCTTGGAAGTTATGACATTTGTTTATGCCTAGCAGATATTTTGCAGAGACGGTAGTGATGGCGCGCGCACACTTTAAACACCGGAGGGCCTTTTGGGTAGTCCTTCTCCTTGTAGGGTAGTGATTACCGCGAATATGGAACACTGTTTTTATAAACGATATCGTTGTAAAGTTTCACCATGAAGTCATGTCATGTATGTAATTTAACAATGAATTACCTGAGATTAGCATCCAGTAATGTTACTGACCAATTTTATCTCCCGGAGACGTGCTCTACCGTTTTGATCGTTATGTTATGGTTGGAATCAGGATTGTCCAAAATTGATGATACTAAGGAGAAACAACCTAAACAAACACACACACACACAGGTTTAACCCAAGACAGAACCACATAATACCACACATACAATCTAATTTTTATAGGAAGAGCCTTATCTGACAACTACAAAAGCTACTTGATCTAATTTCACGTGTTCACACTTCAGGTCACGAGATCTGCATCCGTCACTATTGATAGATACTAAAATAAATAAACACTAACAATAACACTAATATTATAGTAAAATGTTATAATTGTTGACATATTTAAAAAATAAATAGTATTCTTAAAACACCCTTCCTATGGAAATTAGACTAAACTATCAGGACTTAAAGAAAAACTCGTACACAATTAATAAATTATATGAAACACCGTCTGAGGTTGAACCTAAAGTGTCGATTGGTCCCCTGTTGCCAATATAAATAGTATGTTTGGATAGTAAACGCGTTTGACTTCTAAAGGGCTGTATTTTTGTACAAATACTTTTCTCACCAAACACACCAAAACATTCCTTTTGAGACTTTATTTAGTGATATAACACCGATGATGGGTGCGTGAGTTTTAGATTTAATATTTAAATTTTGTCTAGATAAAATAAGGAAATACTAGCTTCGTTTCCAATATTTTATAGCACAATATTCTGCTTCTTAAATAATGTATAACAAATTAACCACACTTTACCTAGAGTCGCTTAAATAATAATATGTATTTAAATCTATATTAAAATATATTGTATAACAGCCAGCAGTGTTGTTTATCGTGGATGACACAATAATAATAATAATAATAATAATAATAATAATAATAATAATAATAATAATAATAATGTGATGAATTGTTGGCGGAGGTTGGAAGGGTGTGGGTGGGTAATGGGTGTTGTGTTGGTTCTATATTTAGTTTAGCTTATAAATCTTATATTTATATAATCCGTTGTTTAAAAAAATATATGTTGAACCCCTCCCCACTCCCCCTGGTAAAAATAACATAATAATACATGTACAGTAGGTTGATAATAATTATAAGAAAGTATACTTCTATTTAATTGGTTGCTGCATTGATTCTTTTTTATCATTGAACGTCCTAACTATACATTTATACTGTCAAAAGGCTTGTTTTGTCTAATTACTGGTCCTACTCAACCATTTCTCAAAATAGACAAGTAAAACCGTTCCAGTAGTTCTTAGTTCCCGTTCCATTTGTTGCAATATTGACGAAACGTAAATGAAACACAATTATTATTATTATTATTATTATTTAGCATCGCGTCTTACTACCCGTTCGGGTTATACGCTTTAAGTACTAATCACGCTAATGGATTAAGAATTGGGAAGGTAGAATTAGAGGAAGTGAACCAGCATTTGCGTGGAGGGAGAGTGGAAAACCATCTAGGAAAAGCCACCCTCAGTTCACCCGACCGAGATTCGAACCTCGATCTCCCCGTCCTCAGCAGTCGAGCTCAACACGACTAGCACGTTAGCCAACTACGCCACCGAGGCGGGTAATGAATCACAAGAAACTAATCATACCATTAACCTTAACTATCATTTTGCCATTTAAAATATATAAACTGGAATGAGTGTTTGTTTATTTGTATATCTTTGTGCACGTTATTGCTTGTTCACGCAATTTAACTATTTCCTCAAATTTCATTACAGAACACAATTAATTAAGTGAATCGCCTTTTTTTTTATGAATATACTAATATTTATTGGCAACACAGTTTAATTGTGTTGGTTATTTCAGACAAACTCTTATTGTCTTAAATAGGTTTGGAAAAAAAATGTGACCTTGTCACTTACAAAGTTTGCATCCCTTTCCAAGGTATGCCTTTCATGAATATTGTTTCTGAAAGGAATGAAATTGTGAGAGTTATGGATTTAATTTTACCCTTCAATGCTGATACGGATTGTGTATGACGTCATTATTTTAATTTGAAGGAACAAGATGGTAAGGTCAAACTTTAATGGAAATGCCATCATCGCATTTTATCCTACTTTAGAATGGGAAAGAAATCTGGGGATGAGGGAAAGAAAACACCCTCGAGGTACCCGCCCTGACCTAGTGAGTCACAATCATCTTCGTGTAGTTTTACTGCTTCCCTCCAAACAATGTTTTATTTCTTGTGTCTAAGTGTGTGTGTACCCTTCGTTAGCCATGAAAGGTAGTAAGCAAACTTAACTTAATTGGTTCCACCATATCATAAGATAGGACCATAGTGAACTCAATCAAGATAACAAGGCTATTCTTCAGGGTAAATGAAGTACACATATTACAAATAGGGTTTGCAACGAAATATTGATATAATAAATACAAAATATGTATACAAAACCTATTTATTTGACTCCATTTAACGATAAATTTCATATATTAGACTATGTTTTAAGGCTTGTGAATTTAAAACAAATTAAACGATCTTTCTCTATATTTTTTTTATCATACGAGTCGATTTTTCTTAATTTTTCCATACTTATCTCTTATTTTCAACAGCTAAAGAAAACATTAAAAAGAAGAAAAAAAATGTTTTTGAAAATAATTATGCATACATTTTTACATTTTTCTCGCATATCAGAAAACCAGGTGCATTATTATTTTCACTAGCACTTTTTTGCTTTTGCCGTATTTTTCAAAAGGAAACAAAATACCACCGTGTCTGTATTACCAGACATATACTATTCAATATATAGGAAACTACCAATATTTCGGTGTAATTTTATAGATATATTGACATTTAGATATGCACATTGCGATACATAGAATGGTAAATATATTTATATATACGTTGGGAGAAAATTGCCATCCCTAATTCCATCCGAACTTTGCCGACAACTTTAACCTCCTCGATACCTTTTGTTCTTGTGATCTTGTCGACACGTCACACACGGCCCTACCTGTGTGGTCACCCCTGGATCAGTTTGGACATGTCCGCCTCGTGGCTGGACTGTACCGGCCCGACTAGATAGACTTCAGGAACTCATCACACGGCCGGTGGAGGCTGCTGCTGCATCTTACTATGTTTTTATTGCTTCCACCTCTTCCATCTTCTATGCAGCGATTCTGCTTTTACAGGTGTGTTCAGTTCGAGGGTGGCGCCGTGGGTTATATAGCTATTTGAGGAGAAGAGTCAAATAACGTACTTCTTGCTGCAAACTGAGAAAAAAACAATCAAATATATATATATATATATATGCATCACAGAACAATCTGACGCTTCCAGATTGTTCTGTGACGCAGTGGCTATGAAACGGGATAAAACTCAGCCCCGTGAGTACAATTAATGAGGAGCTACTTAAACGGAAAAGTAGCAGCTCCGCTCTAGAATACTGTGATAATGGCTGGAGAGTCCGTTGCGCTGACCACATAACACCCTCTATCCGCAAAAGTTGACGCTATCTTCGCCAGCAGATGGTGGCCGCTCTGTCGGTATAGCTCGATTGTGGGCTGACAACATACATTAATACTTCATCGTGTTATCAACAGCTGTCATTTTTATTTAACCAATACCACATGGTTTATGCGTTCCTTAAAACATAGAAAAACTAGAAAAGTCAGGGAATTTAGTGTGAGTGGGGAAATTCAGAAACATTTTATAATTTTTTTTTAGAATTTTCATATATTTTTTGTAATAATTTTCTAAATATATGAAAAGTGTAACCCACTTTAAATTAATATTTTCTTCTCCAATTCATGCGATTTTATAAAGAAATTCATACTAATGATATTATTTTTGTTTATAGTTTTGCATCTAAATTACGGGTAAAATTATTATTCTTTGACTGGGAAAATTGGGGAATTACAGAACTTACTGTATTAAGACCTTTTAAATATAGGCCTATATTAGTTTTAAAAAGTTATGACACTATTAAGTTCTGTAACTAGTCTTATTACTCACGGTAAACTTAGCATTTTCTGACAGTTAAAAATATATTAAAAAAATAGTTTATCAATTTATTTTCTTCGCAAATACATATCTTCACTTTGACAAGTGATGTTACTCAACTTCACTTGCCAAATCGACAATACTGTTTTTAATAACTTTTCATCTGTCATAAGCATACAAAGATACTGTGAACCAACTATTTTAACCTACCCCCAGTTCAAGAAAGCTGCGCTTTTACATTACCTTATGGAGAGTTCAACGCGCTATAGACTATGAACATTTTGTCTTGATAAGTTTAAAGTGGAGTTGGATCCATTATACTATACTATTTTATAAATCTAGAAAAATGTATTAAACATAAATAGTAACAAAATGTTAACATTTTTTGTTAAAGTGTATTCAGTAAGCAGAAGGCCTATTCGAGCTCTAAAACAAATTCCAATTCAAAACTTGCAAAACCACTATCGAATTTTCTAATCGCCAACATTCTTAGGTATTTGAGGATTTTAGGGTCCCAGCCTTAGTTTCATCACAAAGTACAGCATGAATGTTTAAAAGTTAGTAGATCAAAAGACTAGTAGTTAGGCTTAACTTCAGCATTCCTTTAAAGAGAGAGTGGAAAACAAAATGTTAAAATAACGTTTATGCTTAAAGGGGTTGAAATCCCTTCTTTCCTGATCAGAGCTTGGTATTTTTCATGGGGTAAAACAGATGTGACCCATAAGTTTCTGTAAATGAGTCGGAAATATCGGACAGCATACGGGTCAACCATATCGCTTTCGTTACGCTTCTGTCAGTTCGTGGAGTAAATAAAGTTTCCTTCCGTTATACCCCCTTCACTTAGAATGCGCACACGTGCCACCTGGTAGCAGGACATATTTTAGAACCTGCCCCTTCAGGTTTAAAACGTCACAGCTATAAATATCGAGATATCTGGTTTTATTCAAAATGTCCACGATTCTATCCTAATTAGATAGAGACTATGAATAATTTATGTGGGGGAGGGGGGAACGTACCAATGGTGAAGGTTAAAAGCATTAAGGCTTTATATTTCAATTTATAAACCAATCCTTTTTGGATGATTTAGTTTGAATTCTGGTGAGGTCAAAATATAGTCTATTTAGGGTACGAAAATAAATGGATACGAGTAATTTGGCTTTCATTATAACCAATAACCCAACAACGATCACCGGTGTTCACATGCATAAATACTCTAAGCTCATCTAGTCTGGTTTGTTGGTGACGAGGAGGTTGGGATTTGAATCCTGACTGATTATACTGAGGGTGTTTTTCCTTTAATGGTTTTCTTCTCTTTCTCTCAACTTTACTGCGGGCACAATTACCCTAAAATGGTATGTTCCTTATCGCTACTCTATTATTATAATAGTATAAAAATGCTGATATACCAGTCGGGTGGTATAACGTGGTGTACACACACACACACACACACACACACAGACACACAAGAAAATAATATCAACTCGAATGTTAAGTACCTGTAAAACTTATTTTTAAAATAAGTGTATTAATTCACGAAACATTAAATATATATAAATACCATATGTGATAATCGGACGTGATAACACTATTCGCAGTGATTTTGGGCGCCCCGTCAAAGTAAGTAAATAAGTGTCGCTTCTAACGAATCCCACCTGTACAACATGTTGAAGTCCACGTGGATCACGTGACCTTCGACTTCTTGGGTCGAGGATATAGACTTGTGTTCTCCCATTCTACCACCACCCACTTACAAATACCAACAGTATAAGCCTTTCCTTTTCGACCTTTTGAATGTGCGTGTGTGTCTCTTAAAACACCTCGATGTAATTTTTGTTATTATTATATTTCAACTTTTGAGAACGCCCAAACCATTCATGTTTATTTAACTCTTTGTGTCTGAAGCAAGTTTGGGTCTGTATGTTCTCGTGCGTTATTCCCACGCTCCTTATTTGTTTGTTATTCGATGAGGTCCAGCCCTCGCAGAGAAGATGGCGTTATTCTACTGCCGTTTTGTGGGGGTCCACCCTGTTCTTGGTTTCCCACGTCTCGTCACTTGTTTGTTTGGGAAACAGGCACATACGATTAGGCCTAAGGATGGAGTCGCCATCAAACCGCCTTATTTGAAATTGCTGCCCAAGTCTTTTTTATTTTTTTCTTGCTATCTTAGAACCGCGTCTTACTTACTATCCGTTCTTATGTGCTAATTAAAAGAAAGTGTACCTGCATTTTTGTAGAGAAAGAATGAAAAACCGTCTGGTAAAAAACACCTTCTACACCCCGACTAGGATTCGAACCCCGATCTTCCCGTCTTTGGCAGTGTATTCTATTGATAGAGTGATCCCTTGGATCAGCGGTCCCTAACCCTATGCCCCCGGGCGCTATGGCGCCCGCCGAGCCTTTAGTGCCGGACCGCCACTTTTTGACCACAGCTAGAAAGTTCTTGACTAATAATTTTAATCTGTCAATTTTCCCAAAAAATCAGGTTTGTGCTTATCTCCAGGTATGCTGTTCTCAAGAAGTTGGTGATTGAAAGTCCCCTCTTTCTATTCCCTCTTTCTCACTCCTCTTTCTTTGCCGGCTCATTTTCAAAGAGTACTTTATTACTCGGAACTATCACTATACTCGCTAATACCATGCTAATACTGCTATTTCCTTTGTAAATACCTTGGCAGAGGTCTACCCAGCTTTGTCCCCTGAATAAACACAGAATAAATATATATATTTAAAATGTATTCAAGCACCAAAATGTTGGTGAGTAGTTATTTCCTTGGGTATTTATTTTGGTCTTGTTAAAATCGTAAATAAAGCAGTATTTTTTTCATCTATTGACATTGACTTTTGGTTCGGCAAAAATTGTTTCAATAGTTTAAATTTGCGTTATTTTATCTGCGAATTTAAGATTTTTTTTAAATTTCAAAATCACAATTTTTTTTAAATAATTTGTATTTTTGAGTGTGTGTTATTTGCATTATGAATTTTGTTCGGCTATAAATTTAGTTGAAAAAGTGATTGGTGACCGCCGCACTACCGTTAGTTTTGAATGTGCTCGAGGTACAAAAAGGTTGGGGACTTTTGCCTTAGACCATTCGGCCACCAAAACGGGTGGTTTTTACATTTTTTGAACTTCACAGTGGCCTTTCCCATCCTCTTCCCACCATTTCCTTAAAACTCGTCTTTCTTATTTTCCTAAATTAATAAAATTTTCGTATAAATATCACCGACTTTTTCTAACTCCCAAATTTGACACCAGCAATACCAGGTACATTAACGAATCCATTCACAATCAACATTAATTGATAAACTTACGCATACACTCACTAAGAATACTGCGACTACTTAACGTGCACTTTCTAAACAAACTGATTATTTCAGAACACAACTTACAAACTAATTTAAATTTAGAACAGGCGTAACATTATGTTCCCCCAAATCGTAAATTTATTGGGGACGCTCCAGGGACAACTATTTCGACCGTGCCTGGAATCGAATCTCGGACTCTTGACTGAGTAGATAGGTGCGTTACAAATTGAGCTAAGTTGTAGATCAACAAACTGAGGATCCCCATCTAATTCTAGTCGAACCCTCCATAAATCATGTTTACAGCGATTCAAGTCTTGAAGGTGTCATCGTGGTTCCGCCCTAATGGCTAATGTACACCTGCACCACTCTAAAACGCTGGTCGTCTGCACGTATTGCCTGTGCCCTTCGAGTCAACACAAGAGACCGCTCCCTCAGTGCGCCCTTTAGAGACGAGTAATGCTCACACTAGGGAACGAACCAGACAAATATTGACACAAGACTACCAACGCCATCTTGTCTTCCTCTGTGGAGATACGACTACGGTACATTATTCCCATTGCAGCGTCTTCTGACTGAGAGATGGCTGGCTTCAAGGGCGACGCAAATATAGGTTTAATTAGTAGTTATATTAAAGTCTACGGACCCAATTAGAATGAATCCACGTGAAAACAAACTATCGACCTCCTCTCCAATAAAGTTGATCATCGCGCATCAGCCAAACGATTTTTAGCAATCCAAAGACAAATTCTCTCAAATTATATGATGATAGCAATAATAATTTATTAGTGAGCTTGAGAATGTGACTAGGGGACTGGCTATTTGGGACTGAAATTGTTTTTTTTCCCTCTGGTGTTTCGCGTCTTACTACCCCTCCGCAACATTCTTATATCTAGACTAATGGGGTAAGATTGGATAAAAATATAACTAGCGAGGGGGGAGTTTGGTACATTTTACTACACCCGGCAGGGATTTAAGCTCTGACCTCCTCGTCACTGGAAAATCAGGCAAGACAATACTGATTCCTATTTCCGTGTACTTACCGAGTCATGAATTATTTTTAAATGGGGACAAACTAATTTAATAATAATAATATTTAGCACCGCGTCTTACTACCCGTTCGGGTTATACGCACTTACGCTAATGTGTAATGGTAGGGTGATTGTGAGATGAAATGGAGGACCTACAGTTTAACGTGGAACCCGAACTACGGTGGAGGCCTGGCATTCCACACATTCACAAGATGTCTTGTCAGAGGTGAAGGAAGGGTTTGGTAATCAGATAAATCTGTGCCGGGACCGAGGATTGAATATAAGTATATTAAATATATATAATAGCACTAATAATACAGTAAAATGCTATCAATGTTAACTGCAACCAAATATGTGCTTATTTTGGAAAAGTCCCTTGCCCATTTTGGTGGTCGAATGATCCAAACCGTCATTCTCGCTTTAGTCTGGACTGCCTATGACGAAGAGTTCGGGGTACTTAAGTGTTTTTCTTACTCGATTGTTTTCCCTGTCTCTTTCAACTTAAATACGATACGTTTCCTCTAAAAGTCAACCTTCTTCATACCTTACACTTTAGCGTAGTTATTACATAATGCTGAATGATTGGAAAGACGCGGTGATGGAAAAAAGGCCTTTCCTATATAAATTGAACTTTAAAGAGCTGAGTTCTAGTACTGTCTCGAGCCATAACAATCCTTCTCTTTTGATCTGCTACAATAACACTAGTAGTAGTAGTAGTAGTAGTAGTAGTAGTAGTAGTAATAATAGTGTAGCAAACAATGGCAGCGGCTGGGTCCGAACCCTTGTCCTATACTAGCGCGGCGTGTTTGTGGAAGGAGAAGTCGTCAAGCGGGTTGGGTGAGGCGAGGTGGAAAAAAGAGCGGGTCTGCTTGCGCGACGCACCGGAGAGTTCACTTGACTTCAGTTGAGTCGGGGGAGCGGAGTAGCCCAGACCGGCAGAAAGTAGAGTCTTCTTGACGTCCTCAAAACTTGCAAGATAGTCGACAGTTACAATCACATGTGTGGACTTTACATGGGAGATACACACGTCTTAAATAGACCCTGTTGTTTTTATTTGAACATTGCGATATAGGTCTAACTTACAGCAAAAGTGTTTTGTTGTTGTAAAGTTTGTTTTGCAATCCCTGCTACAAGAATGCCTTCCAGTTTAAATTAGCGAAGAAATAGTTTACCAAGAATATTTGATCTTTTTGTTTGTTCAAGAAGTGCTATATGAATTAGAAAGTGAAGTGACAATATATATTAAATTAAGTAAACACTTCATTACCAAGCCCTAGCTCATTCGGTTTCATAAAGGCCGAGAGACTTGTACATTCCAAGAAAATATGTTGTTGTGTTGAAGTCTTTTAATAAAGAAGTTTAAACAAATAAAATAAAGACGTTAAAATATAGAAGCAGTGCAAACAAAAATGTTTATTTAATTCGTTAAAGGTAAGTTAATGCTTTTATTTTTTTTAAATTTTGTGCATGTAATCCTTCCCTACATAATTTTTCACAAATAATTTTCTTAATCATTCTGGTTATATAGTGCTATGTTCCCCCCTCTTATTTTTTTTACAAACGCATGGATATATTGTTTAGAATGGAACATTTACTTCTGATTCGCTAATTACAGTTTATAATCTTAATACAGTATATTGTTAGATATTCTTTTTGTATATGTAAAAATTGTATAATTGTAACATTTGAAACTTTCTAAACTTTAGTGCGTTATAAAGTACTCTACAGCTGCGATTAGAATCCGTATTATCAACACTTAATCTGACAGTCAAGTTGGTTACTTTTAAACAGATGTAATTACATCCTTCCATTTATTGTTACTGATCTTTCATTGGATTCTCCGTTCCTGTTTATGTATTGAAGTCCCAACTTATTTAAACATATCTCTAGTCGGACACTTTATTTCATAGGGTAGCACGTCTGTTTTGATCAAAGCGTCATGAGTTTGATAACCTGCAGGGTCTAAAAGGTGTACACTTTGAAATTGGATCCCTTCACTTTCATAAAATGTTAAGAGAATATCCTTAAGTTTGGCTGTTTTGTTTGTCCGAGAATGAATGAGAAAATGTCACTACTAGCCAGCACAGATAATTAATAGCTAACGTGTGAAAAACACATGTATGTGCGCTTTCCAGCCGTTGGCAAACTTCCAATCGCGGCTTGCCTGTATTGTGGCGACCTCTACAGGAAATTAGAAACACTTAAAGCTATTTCTTTTTTACTGCGTAACTACTACCCGTTAGGTTTGTACGTTTATCTTATATTTACACCAAGGTGTTTGATCTTAGAGGAAGTGCACCCGCGTTTGCGTGGAAAGTGTTAAAATATTTCGTAAAAAACCTAGTACACCTGAGTGGGATTCGAACCCCAATATTCCCGTAATCGATAGTCAAATATATTTTAAGAGTAACGTCTTAGGGCTTAGACCATTCGATCTCTTGAGTGGGCTATTTTGTTGTTAAAATTGAGTACAAGAAAACTGATTGACAACAAACTTATCAACACAGGAGGACAAAGTGGGTAGACAAACGAGAAAGCTACCTTGTTTAGTTTCACTATAGTGTATCTCAGCGGTCCACAACATTTTTGAAAGGCGCATCACCCCAACAATTTCCGTAATTTGTAGTACCATCGAGATAAAGCAGAACATAAACCCATGTCGGTACAATTGTAATGATGCCCCAAAACTGTGTGGTTGTCTAAGCTTGAATCAATCTTGTCACCCCTCCAACCACTGTTTAAATCTATTCTACTTTTGTTTATTCTTGCCCGTAATATATTTTATCAGATTTGTTGAGGCCTTTTATTTTTACGACTTTAATTTTGCTTGCTTTGTTTGGCTTCTCGCGTCGTACCACAGTTTGGGAACTGCTGCTGTAGCTTATTCCAGGCCCGGTAAGAAAGAATGCTATGTTTCAGGGTGAACGCGGTGTAAGTTTGGCTTGTGTTCACGAATATTATCATGGTATATTTGTTTCGTGTCACACTGTAGAGTGGGGCATGTGTGAAGTTTACACAAGGTTTTATTCCGGCTCCCTGTTATAATGCCAATGAACGCTCCCTTCTCTCAATTAAGACTGTTTACCAGTGTTTACATACGGCTGCAGTTGTCTGGAGGCAGAGTGAGCCTCTCTGGCAGTGTTTCTCAAACTGTGGTCGGCGACGGTGTGCCAGGGACCACAGGAAAATTAATGGTATAATACAATCCTACTTGCTTTTTTCAAACAGTCTATTATAGTTTAAGAGACTAAGTCGCTATCATGTAAAGACTTCCCAAATATTCATTTTAAACAAAATAGTTGTCATTTATTGAAAATTACTCAATTAAACCATTTTTTTATTCGAGGGCTTCAATCAAAATCAAAACAACACTCCAAAGACAGGCAGAATGTTTTTGTGTTATGGGGCACATGAAACGTACAGATTCAACCTATCCTTGAGGTCGCAATTTTTCACATTTACAATATTTTTTTCTTTTATCAGAAAGTAAAAAGTGAAATAAATCAATAGTAGTTTGAAAAGCTAACTCCGCCAAGCAACACTTTCTTTATTTAAGCTTATCACAGGTGCTAACAAAATATTCAATCAAAGTTATAGCTTCAAGTCCTTAGAAAATAAAAGATCGTAGAAATTATTTAAAAAAATATGCCAACGTTAAACAAACTTTTTCACATCTGTCCAAAAATTATTGTTTTCATCTTTCCGCTTTTTGGTGGTATAGTAAGGATATTATTTATAATGTAACTATTATCTCAATTATTGAATTAATCTACAAATGACGAATATGACAATCGTACTTTTAGGTGAGAAAGGGGGACTGACTCGGAAAGGTTTGCTGAAGGAATATCAAACGTTTAAACATGATATATTTACCATATTCTTTAAATTTAAAAATTACACCTAATCACGGTAGTCAAATCCCGGACCTTTGACTTAGTGCGCCAATGCTAGTAACCACGGAGCTATTCAGGAGTCGGCCCGTGCCCAGGGTCATTCTTCACTAATCTTAAGGCAGTTTCTGTGATGGACGTGCGGAAATCGTCAGATACATTTGAGTAAGCAATTAATATCACGAGCTATCACATGATGCCACATTCGACTCAGGAGGAGGGGGGGCTTTATGCTACAAGTGGTATAATGATAACTGTTGAAATGCGCATTATGTTTGTTAATTACGTTCATAGCCACATCTATATAGTATATTCTTTAAATTGTAAAATGACACCTACACACGGAAACCAAATGTTTACCTGTTTAGGCCTACTAATTTTTTTTGTTCTATGCTACCACTTTTAAATATCTATAAAAAATACTTTGACTCAGCCAACTATGGTCAAAACACTTAGCCTTATATGCATCAAAACCACTTATGATACGACCTTAAGAGAAAATTGAATGCATTTTTCTCACAATACTAATATAGGCAAGTGGCAAAAACTTAGTGTGGTCACAGCTGCGAATCACCCCACTTATGTTGGAGTTAATCACATAATTGATAATTTTCTTTAAATATTCTTTTCTTAAAATGGGTTTGTTTTATAAAACTCTGTTGAAGACAAAATATTACTGCATATATACGTGTATCAAGCTGTTCGAATCCTGTTCGGGTGTATTGGGGGTGGTTTTTTCTAAATGGTTTTCCGCTTTCCCTCCAAAAATAATGTGGTTGCACTTCTTAAAAACCCAACCTTTCTCGTTACTTACGCACGAGTGTAATTATTACACATGCGTGTAACTCTAACTTGTATTGATATGCGGTTTCAAAAATACTGCTACCAAATTTAAACAAAATTGAGTGTGTGCTCTGAATTTATTTATCTGAAGAAAAAATAAAACATTTTCCTATCCCCTCGTTCCCCCTCACATTCAAACAACAAAAACTATATAGACTGTTAGGGATGTTTTAAGGATGTCAATACATCATTAGGGCCTTGAGGGTGACTTCCTAACTGTATCAGGAATAAGCGTTCAAAAGGTAGGCTGCGGAACGTACTTGTGTATAAAAAAAGAAGTCGATTATATCAGTAAGAAGATATTCTATTATTGTACCCTGGGCTTAGCGGTGAAAACAACTCATTTCAATTAACATCGTCCATCTTGAGAGTTGATAGTTTTTGAAATTCCTACTAAAGTTTGTGGGCGAGAAATAATGTAGGAGGATGTAGAACTAAAATACGACAAAGCGTTGTGTTGTCCGATTCGAATCGCGAGGAGGACTACCTCTTTTCGATCTATCACGCCTGGTGGTGTCATTGAAGTGTGACCCGCAATGTCAAGGCTGACAACGACTGCTTGGCGGTGACTCGTTGAATTTCTGCTCCAGCAACTCTTTGCGAGACTTCCCTGGGTCGCCGGCTTGGGTGCATATAGCGTGAACAAGCGTTCACTCTTGTTACCCTTCTCGCCTTGATCTCATATCTGTTGGGACTTGGCTTCATCTAGTTGCTCCTCTGCTTGGCTTGATCTCATATATGTTTGGGCTTAGCTACATCCAGTTTCTCTGCTTGGCTTGATCTCAAAGATGTTTGGGCTTGGCTACATCCAGTTGCTACTCTGCTTGGCTTGATCTCATAGCTGTTGGGACTTGGCTTCATCTAGTTTCTCCTCTGCTTGGCTTAGATCTCAAAGATGTTTGGGATTGGCTACTCCGCTTGGCTGCACCCAATTGCTACTTTTCTTGATCTCATAGCTGTTTGGGCTTGGCTGTATTTAGTTGCTTTGGCTTGATTCCCTAGCTGGTTAGGCTAGTAGTCATGAGTGTTTGAATTCAATTTGGTGAACAAAATATGTATATTCTAAAAAGGAATTATATCAGCACACAACCATTCTTGTTCCCTTTCCATTATAGAAGGGAAGTGCAATAACAATTTATCCACCGACCCTTTAGCTCACATGATTTTTTAACCGTAAGTTTTACGTTTCTCGAAATATACCTGAATGAGAAAGGATTATTGTAAAAAAAAAGTATGTATACTTTAAAGAAAGATTTTAAAAAACAGTAAAGGTAACACACATTGGACTTTCGCCAACCTTTTAAGGGCTGCCTGCCTAGTTTGCTAAGATAGTGTCATTCAGGATTTGCGCTTGGCAAAACATTTAACGGTGCAAGCGTTTGTTGTTTAATGGAATGAACACAACAGTATTTCCTATGACCCCATACATATATAGACTTGTAAACATAATTTAAAAGTTGAAATTTTCCGCTCTGAAAGTCCAAAGTACCGCATTTAGTTGCTATCATTAAGACCTGATACGAAGGGTAACTGGTATAGGAGCGTATAATGGCTCGGCTCTTTGTGAATCGAATTATGTAATTATAACGAGGGTCATTTTCCTCCTCCCCTGTTTGTTTTCCTACTGCCGGACAGCTCCGCCCAGTAAACATACCCATTTATGAGTCGTATGTTTTTTAAATGAACTATCGTTGTTTCCGACGTTTTAAAGCAATCAGTGTCAACTCGAACCTGAAAGTGTCGCCATGCGCCACCCTTGTTTTAGACGTACACGATGGTATTTTACGTGTCCGTCCAACCAAGCAACGTGCGACTCCTAAAGCTAAAGGGGGGGATAAAGAATCTCACATCACCTTGGATATTATTGACAGAGTAGTTTTGTTGTGGGCTGGTGCGAGGGCAAACATCAAGGTTGAACAACACTGTACACACTTGAACACAGCCGCAGGAGATGGCCAAATTACATCATTTCTTCTGTGACGTAGATTATACAAACTAATATCAAATTACCGTTTTTTGGAATGATAACATCAGTTTAGTGTCATCTTTTACATGTAGTATTTTTACCTGTTAAGTTTTGAACAGAGTCAAGCCTCTCTTTATTCTCTTTACATCCCTCTTTCTCAAACATTCCAAGCTTTGCGCTAGTTTGAAATATTAATTATTTAATGTCGTTGATATATTCGCTTTGCTCCACTTCATGGATACGGAAAATAATTAACATAAAACTGATCTCGGGGTAATTCAGATTCTCAAAATGAAACTAGCTTTTGAAAAATAATATTATTAGAATTAGTGTATATATATTAGAATTATAATATTACTATTAATATTAGAATATTTAAAAAGTTTATTTTCATTTATTTACATACCTAACATAGTTTTTGAGATAGTAACAAACTAACTGGAATATTGTGTTACGATACTCAGCTTTTGAATAGGTTAATGTACATCTTAATGTGCATTTTTTATAAGACGGAACTTTTCTTGACTGTTTACAAGGGAACTGGCGAAATTAAGCGAGGTAGTAAAAGGCACAAAATAGCAATATTCTAAATGTGCAACTTTGAAGCTATTGATAAACTATTCAAGAATAGAGCTATCCCAGTTTTTCTAATTATCATAATAACAAATCTCAAAGCAAACCTAACAGATTTGGCTGTATTAGGCAAATTAAAAGAAAATCTTTCCCTTTATCTCGGAAATCTACAGATAAGTTCCAACCAATTACATTATTTTTTTATTTTTTATTATTATTTTACCTCTATGTGGTTGTCCATTTCTCTCCTCACGTTAAACATTCGCTTTCAAAATTAATTATGTAGGGCCTACTCCAAAGTTTGGCAGTTTGACACTTATGTCTTAAGAGGTTAATTATTCAAGAAGGTGGGAATGTAAGCGACGCGATAAAAAAAAGCCAGTGCTCTTGCAGTTTTGATAGAAAAACATATTTTTGGCCAAAATAAATAAAATATTGCTTCAGTACGGACATATAAGTTGATTATCTTCACATGGCGATATCAACAGGTGTTGAATATCTGGCATAATCATAAAGGCATGAGATGACACATTTTTTTAAATGAAGATAGAACGTTGTCATTAAATTTCAATACACCCTTGACGGATATTCAAGAACTGTTGAGGTTCCCATGTGAAAAAAATTAAACTATATGTGTTTACTGAAGCAATAATCGATATATTTTGACAAAAAAAATTTAGTTATAAACACCGTAAAAAAACTACCTTTTCTTTCCTTCCCTACATATCCACCTTGGATACTTAATTTGTGGGGCATATGGAATGAGAACCTGGTATTTTAGAGCAAGTTCACCCACAAGTGTGTGGATAGAAGATGGAAAATCCAGAATGATAAGTCAAACTTGATAAACCCCTTATAGTGCACTTGGTCAGAATTCAACCTCCGACCTCCCTGTCGACGGTGATCTTACGGAATGTGCGTCTAAACGCTCTGATGTCGCTCGGTGTGGCCTATAGTATTAAAAAAGTAGGACCCGTATCGTTGTTCGCGTGGTGAGACGCGTCACTATCATGTTACACTGGATCGTCGGTGGTGGGGAGATCGCAGTTAGAATCCCGGTCAGATGTATTAAGTATGGTTTGTCTTAAATGGTCCTCAATTCTTCTTCCACGCAAATGCAGTTACACTTCCTGTCATTTGTTACCTTATTGTTTCCGTCCAATTAGCGTAATTATTATTTACGCGAATAGCCCCAACGAGTAGTGAGACGCCGTACGAGGAGATAAAAGTAGGGTCACACTAGTAAGCAAATCAAGTACACAATGGCGGATGACCACGTCCGACCCTGACTCTAGACAAGGTCGCATCAACACCGTAACTTCATTATTTGCCTTCCAGTGCAGGTAATAACACTCGTCGTAGCTAGCGGTGTCTACATACCTGGCGTGGAATATTAACTAGCACGGGCTGTCCAGAACCATCAAGTTATATATTGGTCGTTTTCTTGGTTGAGTGGCTAGAGAGGTCGACAGGTATGGGGAGTAGTATGGTCAGATCACTTGTGTAGGGGTGTAAGTACATCTAGTAACTTTTCTTGTTGTCAGATATATCCATTCGTAAGAAAATTGAGGTATAAGTACTATTTTATAGTAATGCAATATTATTATTATTATTTTAATATTCAATCCTGATTAGGTTTAATTGATTCTTTATTTTTCATGAATATTCCTAATTTATTATTATTATTATTATTATTATTATTACTGGGCTACTTATTTACTGCTCACTTAGTAGCGTGTATGTGTACTGAGCTTTAAGTCCCGGGTTCGATTCCTGTCATGGGCGAAAATTGTATTATTGGTGGAAATTTGGCTTTACCCTGTCACAGTTATGAACTAACGGCCGGGGCCTGGATGCTGTGTCTGGTCTAGATTTAAGTTAGTTTATAAGTCGCGGGCTAATATAATCAGTCGGTTCAGAGAGTGCATGGTAAATACTTCAAATAAATAAATAGGCCTACTCATTTACAGTTGAATAAATCATTTCTGTTTTTTAATTTAAACCCCCACTTAAAAAAAAGCTATTATTTAATAATAGATGTAAGCAAATCTCCAAGTATTTTCCAAAATTTGAAAATAAATAAATATCAAGAATACAAATTTTAGGACTTTGCCTAGAATAATAAAATAATACTAATTGAAAAAAAAATTCTCGACGCACCCGTTTGAGAATAACACTCGCCTCTCCTGCTTTGGTGGCCGCATGGTCTAAGGTGTCACTCTCGTGTTGGACTGGCTTTCTGATGATGGGGAAATCGGGGTTCGAATCCTGGTTGGGTATACCGAAGGTGATTTTCCACTTTATACCTTCACGCAAATTCTGGTACCATTACTATAAATGCAACCTTCTTTATCTAGAACTCAGTAGTGTAATTAGTAACACATGCGTTACATTAAATATTTATTATAATTTGTATTAATCTATATGATGTATATTAATAATATTAACTAGATTAAACAAATATATATATGTATTAAAATTTAATTCAAATAATTCATATATAGTAATCAGATTAATATTAAATATTATTAAACAATAAGAATATCATATTAAATATATATATTTTATATTAATATGTTAAACAATATATATAAATTATTTATATTAATATTTAAACTTATATATTAAGATATATTTAAGATCATTATATATTATGTTAATAAATGTATTATTAGCTATTAATCTTAATCTCTAAAATCATAATAATGTTTATATGAATTAAGATATACAATAATTAAATTCTTACTATACCATCAATAAAATCAAACAAATTTCGTAATTCTGTGAAAATTAATCAGTAGCAAAAGAAAAGTATGTATAATTTCTTAAAAGCACACCGAATTTGGCAACAATTATCGTCTTATCTAGGAAAAGTATACGACATAAAAAATAAGTAGTGTTCACCGAATAAAATTAAACATCTGATAGTTTTAAAGCAGTGAACTAAACCGGTATTAAGATGCAGTGCTAATAAAAACAAAACAAAACTTGCCTCCTTGGCTTAGAGCCATGCACACTATCCGTGCGGCCATTCTTACATCATCTACAAAATAACTAAGGTGTCTATATACGAATCAGACCGATTGCATTACTAATCTTAGTTTTGTTTGTAATAATCTCGTTATTCTCAAAGTAGTATTCTATAGATCCATAAAATAAATAAAATAATAAGACACAAACATTAAATTCTCTCTCTAGCAAAAAATTAACTATTAGGAGAAAATATTAGGTGGAAGAGTAGATTACACTAATTAATCGTAGATTACTTTGGATAAATTTGCAATTTAAATTAGACATTTTATCTAGTCCCGCCTTATAACTTTTGGCTTCTTTTATACATAACACACATATATATATATATATATATATATATATATATATATATATATATATATATATA
>CABFVX010000066.1:161571-201738 GCA_902151425.1 Timema shepardi
TATATATATATATATATATATATATAAACTCTGTTCACTGGATTATCTATGTTACTTCACAACTCCCATTTAATGTGTTCCGTCTGTATCAAAACTGTCCTTGTCTTTTATTTTAAAAATGATTAATCGAAAACAGTTTATCGGACCTGTAGAGAAAAAGGGAACAACAAAAAAGGGGTGAACTAATGGATTGGCCATGTTCCACCCCTAATTACAAAATCAATTTTCTTCTTTTTTATGGGAACGTTGAACTTTTTAATTATCTCGTAAATTTATTATTCTTGGGGCATCATAGAATCCTAAGTATGCCGTATATGTTCATAGGCAAGGAATAAAAAACACTCCATAAAACCGGTTCTATTTTTAGTCGTAGCTTCCATCAACCATCCCTCCTAACACCGCCCTAACCAAGATGACTATTTTTAGAGTTTTTATTTGCGCTCTTTTTTTATTTGTTTTATTTGTAGTTCCATCAGGGTGGTGAAGGTCTGACGGGCTTCCTGTCAGACATTCTTAGAATTTCAAATATTTAAAGCGAAGGGGGTTACTTCCATCACTGCTTAGAGACTTTTCGTTTTGCCTCGTCCTTAATTCTTTTTCACATTTTGTTGATGTATTCTTTTTCTACAGTTGTCCTAACAAAAAAAAGTACTCATAGTTTTTCTGTTCTCTTACCTCTCTCTAGATCCACATAATTTATTCTGTTTCCCTAAATCTGATATTTAAAACAATTTTTACACTGAATTGCACTGTTCCAATCTTGTTCATCATTCTTTATATCTTAAAGTAAACTATTTTTATTTTTCTAAATGTGCTAGCAATGATTCCACCGGCATGCTTAGATCTTCTTGATACCAGTATATACAATTAAAAGCTATAATTTAATAGGGTAATGAAACCCCTTAAAACCCGCCAAAAAAATATAATTTTAGATAAAGGAGGTTTTTTTCCAACTGAGCTTTGGAATTATTTTTGTATTTGATGATTATTTTATTAGTCTACATAGGACAGGGCGCATTGGCAAAATTTATTGACAAAAGGAGTGGACCTGTCGTAAGACAGACCAGCTAGTTGTAATAGTAATAATATTAAGTGAGCTACATTATTCGTCGGCCAGTTTGTGGAAAGATTAGGGTTGGTACCTAATAGACATAACAGGTATTTAAAGGCATTTTGTATCAAGGCCAGTAAACTATTTATAGTTGTATTATTGTAGCATTATATTTTACCGTAAAAACGAATATGCTCTAAAATTTTGCGCATTTTATTTTCAAGTTGTAGTGGTAGAAGAGTAGAATCATTTATTTAATTGTTTCAAGTTAGAATGATTTCACCAAGTATCTCGTTAAATACTTAAATAACAAGACAAATGCCGATGGCTATGGAAAAATGACATTTTAATCTTTTCAAGAGATGAGTTGGGTCACACATACATCTGAAGCTAAAAGCTAAAATTAACTTCACAAAAATGTATATCAATCAAACATACGACTGCACGAGGAAATATTTAATGGATCTACATTTGTAATAACGAGGCTAGCAGTACAAGTACTGACCACTGAACGAGTAACGGTAGGTTGTTTTCTTGAATATTTGCCATCTCACGTGTGTATAAGTGTGTTTGTGTCCTTGTAAATGCCCCAGCGATTAAAACTAGTTTGGTATTTTCCAAGACATAGTTTTGTATCAAAAAGTTCCGCTTGCGGACTTATGTATATTTAAATATAATAAGAGTTTCTTTGCGCACAGAAAAGCATTAACATAAATTAAATAATTAATTTTGTATTTAAAGATAAGTGAAAAATTGATTGAATTTTGTAATTTTTGAAGAGGATGTTTGGTTTGTTTTTATAATTTTGCTCTGTGATCTCAGTATTCTTTCATTCAATAAGTAAAATTATTTAACTCGCACCTGTATTCATAGTTATTTGAGATCTATGAATTGAAAAAAATCTCAACTCACGTACACTAATTACACCTATTGGCTGATACGTGAAATCCTGGTCTTACTTACAATTGTTTACAAACGAATTAGTTGTGTACATTGCCTTTTAAGTTAGATATTTTTTGAAATGAGAATCTAGTTAATATTTATAACGTGGTAAAAAGAACACAAAGTTGATTAAAAAAATAAATGACACTGAGCGCTTTATTTACACAAAAATACTCAAGTTATCTGAGTAAACTTCTAGAATAAAATATATTTTCTCAATTTATAATAAGTCTGGTCTAAATCCATATCACAACTCAACATATACTGACCTCAAATAATGTCTTATAAAAATCGAGCTTCAGTTTGGATGTATACATTAATGTATAAATATTAAAAATAACAATTTCTTAAAGTTGTGTATTTTTAAATTTCGTTAAAATGGGCATAATTATTTGGCAATCTCCAATAATCAAAGAATTTCCGTATTATGGGTTGAATTGTTTTTTCCCCTTAAAACTAATACCCTTTCTCAAACTTGAATACACTTTCAGAGTGAAGATAGTTAGTTCTCTTCTTGCAACTAATTATATTATATTTCCAAATACATACTTATGCCTACAAGTATTCTCAAAAGTTGGATCGGCACAGAAAGAAAAAAACATTAGAACTTTTTAATATATTCATACGCCAAACTGTGTTCTGCAGACCGCAGCTATCACTAACTATTTGCATACTTTGGGAGTTTTGTCAAAGTAAATCCAAACCATCCTTTAATCTGTTTCGACTCATATAGAAATAAAAACAGAAGTTATTAAATGTTAACCCAATGGCGTTATGATTATGTCATATCTTCCGTATTTGGTCGGCATGATTGTCACTTAACGAATTGAATGACTATCAGCTGTGTCGGCCGCTAGTGACCTTGGCGCATGTATATGTGACTAAGCCTAGTAGAGAGAAGTTATGATTACATTTCTTGACTAATCAAGATATGAACAATTTTTAATACACTCCTGATTATACTAGTAGTTTTTAATCAAGCTTTCTAATTTGGATGGTATATTAATGATGATAGAATTCAATGTGGTAAAAATGGTGAGAATGAAAGTTAGAAGATTAGATGGAATTTAATGAGCAAATAGTATATAAGTTATAAAAAGGTTGAATAAGTATAGTTAATCTGTATTATTATAACATTTATAAGAACTTCATTAGACTTTTTTTATAATAACATCTAAAAAGTTTGATAGCACATTAAAAAATATAAACTTTTGAGTCAATTTACATTGATGACAAGTTAAAATACAATAATATAAATGATGAGTTCTAAGTCATCTCTACAATAAGGCAACTATAAAAAACATAAGAAAATATAAGATTGAAATAAATAGTATATAAATGAAAATAATTGAATTATTTCCTTATCTGTATTTCTTAATTCCCCGTTCCTTGTGTGCTTGGATGGTATATTTGTAAATTATATATATATTTAAGGTAGTTTCATTAGTTTAGTTCATATTATGAATGTACCCATGTATGTATACTTATTGCTTTAAGAAAATAAGTTCCCTTTTTTAGTTTCTACGTGTGTTTTTCCAAAGACTTTATCATTTGATCCAATTGTTTGTATAACACGAAAACAAGATTAATTTAATCATAGGAAACGATTTGTTTTAGAATTATGTGTGGCTATTATATGAAATACTGACCCACATCACTTAAAGTGGATAAAATTATACATGAAATAAATTCACACTTCAGCTGCTTCGGTGGCCTCAAGGTCTGGGTCGTCAATCTAGGAATAGACCGGACTGCCGATGACGCGGAGATGGGGGTTTTATTCCCTGTCGGGTGTACTGAAGGTGGTTTATTCTAAATGTTTGTCCACCTATTCTTCACACATATGCGGGTGCACCTCCTCCAAATTCAACCTTCCTCATCCTTAACTAATAAGTGTAATAATTATACAATATGCGTTTAACCTAAACAGTTAGTTACTCTTATAAATAGTATCATTAGTTATTAAAGGTTTTGTTTTAGAAAGAATAAATAGACAAGTTTGTCATAGCCCTGTATTAAACGTACTCTTTGTATAACGGTGAGTGACATGATTGAACATTAAATACTCTTCCATCACTGTCGTAAATGAAATATAAATAAACACAGGAAAACTGGAGCATTTTAATAGAGTGAAATGATTATTATGAAGGAACAAAACCTTTGAAGTGGGTATGTAGGGAATTCTGGCTAAGGGAATTTTTTAGCGAAATTTTTATAGCAAAACTTTTTTTGGTCAAAATTAATAAAGTAGTTTAATTTCCTTCACATGAAGATCTCAACAGTTGTTTGAAACCCGTCAAGGGTGTCCTGAAATTTAATGACCAACTTTTTCTCTTCATTTAAAGAAGATTCTCATAAAATGGTTATTATGTACATGAAAAATATACAAGAATTGTTGAGATTACTATGTATAAAAATTTAATCTCTAGATTAGTGGAGAAATATTTTATTTATTTTACTGAAATAACTGTTTGCTATGAAAACTGAAAAAAAAACACTTGTCCATTTCTCGCGTCCTCTCCCATCCCCTTTCAAGCCGCTGCTCCAATGATAAGGTAATTAAATTTATGAAGCTTGGAATGTTGACAATAGAACCTTTGAACAGACTCTCATACCTCTGCACCCATTATTATTGTGATAAGATCCTTGTCGTGTTTATTTCTGACCTACTGGTAACATCCCTTATGTTCACTAGAATGAATGCTAATAGAACGGATTATACCCCTTGTTGGTGATGAGGGTAACTTGCTGAGTATATCATGCATGACCTTCCCCCTGGCGTGCGTGTCTGTCTCAATGCCATACGCTGGCTGGACACCAATGGCCTCAAGTTTAATTAACCAAGAAAGTTAAAGACACGTCAATTACGGGCTATTAATTCCGCATTTCCTTGCTTTGATTTGTGAAGGTAAAGGTCTAATAACCGGTCTTTTTATTGACGTAATATTATGTTTATAAAAAATCAATTATAATAATTTTCTTTCAAGTTTATAAAACCAGTTATTTTTCCTACATTTTGAAAACTTAAAAAAAATATATTCTGAAAATTTATTAAGGTCATAATAAGGGTTGCAACACGTGTAGTAAAAAAAGTTGGGACACCTTACATATCTGCTGTCTTATTCAGTTATGTGAGAAAATTTGGTCATCGTGAATTTGAGATCTTTGTAAATAGTTTAAAAAAATTTACTAATGGGCGGGTTGGGTGCTGCGGGGGATTACAATAAATGATTGTTTTGAATAACTTTTTCACTTGAGAGAGAAGTCACAAAAATTTAAAATAAATTACTAGTTTTTTATATAAATTCTTCCATTAATTAAGGGTCTAATAACTCTTATTACCAGAACTAACATAAAACAGTAAAAGTAACAAGGTTTACAAATTAATTTTTAATTTAAAATACCGGGTTTATTCATATTTTTGTTTGAAAAACTTGGAAAAATAATGGAATTTTTAAAGCTAAAAAAGTTTATCAACCCGTTCGTAATCCATAGTACATTGCGGGCAACACAAATGTTACACATTGGGGCGGGGAGGTTAATCACCGCTTGGAAAACCACATTCCTAGCAAAAAAATAAATGTTAATAGTACGGTGCATCGCACAGACTTTCTCTTTTGTCTTAAAAATATACATTTACTAAAAACTCCTAAGATTTGTGAAATATATATATATATATATATATAGTATATAGATTTTTGTAGAAACATTACACCAAAGATCATAAATGTAATAATATACACTGTTACTTACTCTGACATCAAAAGCGTATTTACATTATATGCCCACTAGGCACGGGCCTAGGGGGGAGGGAGGCGGCACATTTTGGATGACATTATTTTAATTTTAATATTGTGTTTTTAATAATTACGTTTATGGCGTGTACATGCCTGATTTTCTTTCGTAAAAATCTTTTCTCGAATACTAACTTCCTCTTTCTCTATCCCCACCCCCCGCCAACATCTCTTTCCTCCGAGACCCCCGAAAACCCTTGGAAAAGATTGGGGGGAAGGGGGCGCATATTATAATCGTGCCTAGAGGCGCAAATATTTTTAAATCTTCCACTGTATGGTATTAGTAACTAGAAACATTGTTACAGAAATATTGAGAAAAGAGAAATATATTTGTCCATCAAAGACATAAGAATCAATCTCATTTTCAAAGACCTGAATTAAAAAGTATAAATCTTTGCATATAGCTCAAGAAATTATTGGTTTTATACAAATTATATTTCAAATAATACTTTTTAAATGTAATAGTATTACAACTTTACAACGATAAGTTATTATTACGTATCTCAAATAGTTACGGGAAAATGATTTAGAATTGAAAAAAATTCCCCATAGTAAAGTACCCTCAAAGTAATTTTCATGAGAAAATGAAAACTGTTATCTTGTTTATAATGATAAACAGTGTCTAGATATATAATTTAGTCAAAATTTTTAGAGTTAATTTTGCCTTTCAGTAAACTACACTTAAAGTTAGGGTTAGATATCTAATTCCAAAAAACTCCTCGGGGGGGACCATTTGAAAACACCACATACCACGTTTTAGCCCAATCAGTAAAATAATTTGTTTTAGCCCGAGGTACAGATAGACGACGGACAGACAGATGACATTGCGAAAACAATTTTTTTTTTTGTTTCAGGGGGTCATTAAACGTCAACATTAATCAAAATCTCGAGTTCATTTTTTTTGACGATCACAATACTTTCTCTCCTAGGTAACGTGAGAGAGTCTATGTTAAAACAATCAAAATATTAAGTATGGAAATAAAAAAGTGCTTGCTCAGGCGATGTAGATTATATTTAATCAACACAACCAAATGTTTGATTTTAATCAATGTGTAACACCTTGAATTAGGCAAAATCTTTGTTTAACTGGAAAAGTTTTTCTAACTAGAAGTTTTGTAATAGTTATTTGTTTTAAATACTTGAGCGGGTTTTCTTCTTATTCAACGCTTGTAACATAATGAGAAGCTGTGTGTGTAGATACTGGTAGAGTTGGTTGTGCGCTAGGGTTTGAGCAGTTTTTCTTGCCCACAATGGCTGGATTAGGGTTAGTTTTCTCACATCTTTTCCCCACAATTGCTGGATTAGGGGTAGTTTACTCATTATCTTTCAAATTAATTATTGTATTTTCCCTCCAAATACTCTCTGCTAAATCGCATTTTTCTAAGTTCGGTAGATAAGTGGCTGCTTTAAAAAAGAGATACATTCGTAGTTAGCTTTTAGCTTTTCGTATATACTGGGTTTTTTTTTAGTGTATTTAATGTATGTTTTTTTGAAACCTTAGACTTACTAACTTAAATCTAGAACAAACCACACCCAGCCCCCGGCTGTTATTTCATCACTGTGAAAGTGTAAACCAACATTTCACCGACGACAAATTTTTCTACCATGCCAGACATCAAACCCGGGGTCCCTTAGCACAGAAGGCAGGTGCGCTATTGAATGAACTAAGGTGTCGGACTACGTGTATAGTTAATCATCTAAAATAATCCTTTTAAACACGTTCAGACGTCAGAGCAACCTTTCTCAAATGGGACCCGTGTTCCTAGAGGTGTTGGGTTGAGGTTGGTTTTTTTATGTGGGGGGAGGTGGTTTAAGGGATGAGGCATCGCTATCCCCGTCCAGTTCCGCAGCTGTTCTTGCGGCCTCGCGCCAAATACTCTATTCGGCAGCGACGCGATGAATTCCCATTTCACGCGGCCCTAGAAGTTCCCGCGACTCATACTATGCCCGAGGGCCGACATTGCGGTGTTGTCCATCTCGGTGGAGAGATTACTTCACGTAGCTCGGGTGACCTTGAAGAGCGCACCGCCGCCACACCTGCCGCCGAGGGTCACTCAACCGCACAGGGTGCAAGTATTACTTTACTGCACTAAAAAAAAAAGCCTGCGCGCGCATCTCTGTTCTTAAAGGTCAAAGGTTTAGCAGTCTATGAAAAGGTCAAGGGATCTATCTATCCGCGCTCCGCGTTTCACTACCTGCCACTGTCAGGGCTATACACCTATTCACACCGATAGGGTTGGGATGATGGAATGTAACCGCATATGCATAGTGAGAATATGAAACGCTCCTTTGGCAGATTTGTTCCGTATTGAAACACCGACCTTCCTGTCACTGGTAAACCAAACAAAACAACTCTTTTGTCCACTAGTAAGGAGGGAACGTTAGAGGAAAATAGTTTTTTTACTCAAATTACTAGTATGATCACCAGTTTTGGTGGCCGAATGCTCTAATGATTCAGTCACTCTCGCAATAGACTGGATTGCCTACGACGGGGAGATCGGGATTTGAGTCAAAGTTGGGTGTTCTGCGGAGGGTTTTCCCTAAATTATCCCCGCCCCTTTTTTTTCCATCCACACAAATTTAGGTACAATTCCTCTAAATTCAACCTTCCTCATTACTAACACGCTATCCTAATTAGTACATATGCGTATAACAAGCCCGAATGAGTTGTAAGATGCAAAGCTCAAAATACAACAAAATAACTAAAGTTGAATTTTTTATAGGAAAGCTCTTTTAGTATATATAGTGTTTGTCCAACGTTGATACAAGTTTTCTTTATTACTATAGTTATTTTATATTTATTGATATCTCTCCAAGTTACAGCACATCACATGACCTGACATGATGTGAAATTATATCTAGTAACTTTATCAGATTTCGGATAAAGTTCTTCCTTTGAAAATTGGACTTTATATGAAAGTAACTCGAGTAAAATTAATTAAATGGGAGCCCTAAACTAACACTATTCCACTGTAGAAATTATTTTACCTCTAAGTAGCTTTTGTTTGTATTTGAGTCACTTTCATACATATGTACATATATTTTAGTTAAATTGGTCAATACATGTAAATATATTTTTGAATTGACCCAATGATCGTGTTACATACGACCCCTTGTAATTATTGCTTTGTACTACCTAAATGATTATATTATCCTAATTTGTTTATTACAAACAATTACTATCCAAAAGCGGTTGGTCATATATAGTGCGTTTTGTTGTTGTTTGATTTTTACAAATCAAGGCCATTCTAATTTCTAACTATGCCACACAATGAAGGAGGCTCCAAGACAACAATAAGATGCTAGGTCACGTTTCTTTAGTCAAGGTCTTCCTCTTTTCGAAGATAAAAAAAAACACCACTCCATTTTGGTCTCGTTGGGCGGAGAGGCTTGTGACAAAGATAAATCGATCTTTTAGCAATGAGAGTCTATGGGTGTGTTTATACAATCATTATAGATCAACAACGACAGACAAATCTTGCGTACAGTCCTTTCAATAAAATACGCTAATGATAGGCTTTTTAAACTTATGAACCAATATAAGTTTGTTTCATTTTATACGTAAGATTGTGTTAATTTTAGGTTTAAAAAGATCGTTCATACGCATATACAACATAAGAGTTTATATCTAAATATAAAGTAACCTGTGTCCCATTGACAACACTGACTTTTATTGCTTGCCGAAATACATTAAAAATATTTCTACAATTTGATGTTCTGATTATTAGTAATGAATTAAATTTGTAATATACTGTAGTTTAAAAAACACGTAGCAGTGGTTGTGTTTTCTAACGTGTCACTCTCATGTAATACTTTGCTGGTGACGGGGAAATTGGGATTCGAATCCCTGTCGGATGCACAAAGGGTGGATTTTTTCCTAAATAAGTTTCTACTCGGTTTCTCCACGCAAATTGAGATACATTTAATACAAAACCCTACCTTCCTCATCCTTATTCTACTAACGGGATTAATTCACCCAGAACGGATATTAAGATGCTAAGAAAGACAATAAATTGAAAAGTACAATAATATAATAAATGATGAGGTGAAAGTATTCTTCCTAGGTAAATTGGAGCTAGGCCCGGTCGAGAATCGACCCTCTATGTAGTTTATCAAAGTACAACAAGCATAAGAACCTTTTATTTAGCATAATTAAGAATTTAAATTATGTGCCACTAAAATGTAAAATAACATTAACACATTCGAATAGTTAGAATAGCAATAACTAATTTGACAATTAAATACATTAGATAATAATTTGTCTTCAATGTTTTAATTTATTTTGGTCATTTCAAGTTGTCACGTTCTTCACAACCAAAAAGTTTTTGTTTCTAATTTCAACAAGTGTTTTTGTTGGTTTTTTACCATTATGCCTCACTACCTACGTCTAGGCTGAAATTCATTTTAATTACGATACCTGAATAAGAATGAGAGAGGTATAATTAAAAGAAAATGTACCTGAATTTTCGTGAAGTGAAAGTGGGGAACAATTTTTTTTTTTTGGGGGGGGGTGTCAATATACCATGCTGAGATTTGAACCCCGACCTCCCCATCACCGGCAGGCAAACCGTATTAGGTGAGCCTAATATTTAGTTTGCTTGCCCACCGATGTGGATTAACTACTTTATCTTAGGGGAGATGGATGATGTCAGTAGTTTAAAGGAAATCTGCCCGCATTAAATTGGCAAGAAGATGGTAAAACCCCAGAGAAGATCACATTTGAAAAGATTCACTTATCCCATCCGGCCGGGATTCGAACCCCTCTTCCCCTCCGTCAAATACGACCATGTTCATTGTAAGTCTTAACTCCATAAACTGCTGGAGCACTTTTTCGAGTAATAAAATGTTGGGAAGAGTTAAGAAATAATCGGCAAGCTGGCGCGGCGTTCGCTTCTGTTAATATCGCCACCAGGTTCATTTTGTTCGTGGCTTGTATCGCGGACGTGTGATGTGTGTCCATCTTGTCCGGAGCTCTGAACTTGAACTTGTCTACTTCATAAGGGTTTTGGGGGTGGGGAGAGGGGAATAGTACACAAAAATAAAACAAAATCGTAGAACAACTCTTCAGAAAATCTTACATCACAATAAAGTATCTTTCATCCTGTGTAGGATTATAACTAGATATTATAATGTTTCTTGAAAGCTATTAGCTACTTGGCTACGTTGATAATATCTTAATGCAATGCTGCAGTTAGAAGAGTCTAGTTTTTAGTTTTACTATAAAGAACAACATCGTTAACTGCGAGCGTTCTGTTAGGGTGCGGTTTCCGCTTAACTGTTTTTTTAAGATGCACACACAAAAAAAAAGAGTTTTATAGATGGGCTTTGTTGAGCATCAGATGTCAAAGATGTTAAGTTTGCGGGAGGTTTAAGTGACAATTGGTCAACTGACCTCTGAAACCTTATAAAGAATACTATTTTACTGTACCTTTTAAATGAAAAAAAAAAATGACCACCAACGTAGTTAGCAACTTGGCATTTTTTTATTATCAGCCTATCTTATTATTACATACAATCAAATTTGACTGCATTTGGAAATAAACTGTTTTATTTATCATGTATAATAATCGTAAATAGTCATCTGAAGCTGAGAAAATAATATAAAGTAAATTTTTAAGATTATTTTTTTCACGCGTCCCCGAATTTTAAAAAGCTTTTGTTTTAATGTTATTGTATTTATAAGAATTGCAAATAGTTAAAATTATTTTATTTAGAATTGACTTAGTAACCTTAAGGTGGGGATATAAGGAAAGCGAGTTAAGGGCAGTGTTTTTGTAGATTTTATATCAAAACTTTTTTAATTAAAAGAAATTAAACAATTATCCAATAGAAACACACAGTTTAGTTTTCTTCACATGGATACGTCAACAGTTGTTGAATATCTGTCAAGGGTGTCCTGAAATTTAATGACAACTTGTTCTCTTATTTAAAAAGTTTCTTATCTAATGCCGCTCTGCTCATGACAGATATTCTACAAATTGTTGATACCACCATGAGAAGAAAATTATACTCGGTTTCTACTGAAGAAATAGTTTATTTATTTTGTCCAAAAACTTTATCGCTATAAAAACGGTAAAAAAAACTGCCCTCAACTCACGTTGCCTACATCCCCACCTTAGCCATCAAAAACAAACGTGGATAATTGCCGATTATAAAAAATAGCTTTAAGGCGGATTCCTAGTGAAGCGCTGAGAAGCGTTTAAAACTTTCAGGAATCTTACGTTATTTAAGAAGTGCTTTGTCGTTAAAAAAATATAGCTTATACCAAAATAGACTTAAAAGGTTAAGATATCCATACATATTATTTTTAAAATCAGAAAATAAATTAAAAATAAAACTATATAATTTATTAACACTGTTTTACGTTAAATCTTGCAGCGCTGCGATAAAAGTAAATGGTTAGAAACATTTATATACATTCCACCAACTATTATTTTTTTTAACTATAACTTGACAGCAGAATAATTAAGATAGTTAAAGATTGCTTTAGAAGCTTCAGAATTGGCTTTATACTAAGAAATATCGCAGTGTGAGAATATGTTCCTACAAGTAATTTGTGCCCTTAGCGATATTATTCAATTTCGCTCATTGTAGGGTAAATTTGTGCTTGCGAGCGGGTGAGTAGAAAGAAGTATGAACTTAAGTCTTTATTTCTTATCTTACCGAAATTCCCTGTCGGTCAGGAATCCCCCAAATTACAGAAACTTGGGACTAACGTTGTCCCTTTTGTCCTGTCGAATCGCCCTGGGATAAATCGTGTATGTGACCTGCATAACCGTCAAGTTGGCGTTGTCCACCCTTGCATAGCTCGCAGGCGTGAAGGGTGGATTGTTGATTTTCAGCTAGGTTTGTTTGATGCACCACGTCTTACTATCTTTTAGGGCTATTCGCACTATTGAGATAGGAACGAGAAAGAGGTTGAATTTAGATTAAATATACCTCCATTCGGTGTAGAGGGAGATTGAGAAACAAGTTAGGATAACACACCCCTAAGGTGGGGACGTAGGAACAAGAGGAAAGTTTTTACATCAAAATACGTTTTGATCAAAAATAATTCAAACATGGCTTCACTACTAATATAGAGTTAAATTTTCTTCACATGGAAACCTCACAGCTGTTGAATATATGTTGATGCCCTGGAGTTTATTGACAAACTTTTTCTCTTAATTTAAAAAGTTTCTCGTCTAATGCCCCTATTCTCATGAGAAATATTCACCAAATGTTGTCACCATGTGAATTTTTTTTACTGGAGCAATAGTATATTTATTTTGTAAAAAAAAATTGTCATAAAAACTGTAAAACACTGGCCTTTTTCGCGTTTTCTATATTCCCACGTTAATCACTTGATTACGTTTCGAACCTCAATCTTCTCCGTCTATTGCGATAGGGATGCCTCAAACGATGTGACCACCGAAGTGGGTTGTATTGTTATAGCTATTTGTATTAGCACGCCTACAGTAATACAAGTACTGACCTGTGTAATCAAACATTGAATATCCGAAGGGTCAATTTTAAGGAACTAAAGCCGTACTATTTTGGATAGAAAATGGTAAAGAACAATGTAGGTAAATTATTTTATTATTATTATTATTATTATTAGCACCGCGTCTTACTATCCACTTACGCTAATGTGTAATGGTAGGGTGATTGTGAGATGAAATGAGGGACCTACAGTTTAACGTGGGATTCGAACCACAGTGGAGGCCTGGCATTCCCCACATTCACAAGTTGTGATTAATACACGTCTTGTTAGAGGTTAAGGAAGGGTTTGGCAATCAGACAAATCTGTGCTGGGACCGAGGATTGAACCCTGGACCCCCAGCTCAGTTGTCTTGACACCTTACCCCTGGACCGCATCATTTAATCCAATCAATGACCATGCCCCTCGTTCTTTCTTTATAACTCTCTTTTTTCTCTCTCATTAAAGTCCATTCACTACTCTCTGTGACACTGCAATTTATATGACTATTATCTGTCTCTTTTTATTGCGATAGCAATTATTACTATACTTTGAAGCTTGTAAATATTTTATTTTAAAAGTTAATATGTGTGTAATTTATATTATTAAACATAAACATTAATAAACACCGTTAAGTAATTTGAAGCTTATTACTATCGAATACTGCATTGTATTTCTCTCCATTTTTTTTAGATAATGTCGTGATTTAAAGTGATCGCAGCTATTTAAGGGTTCGAATACAGTCAAGGTTTACTGCGGGGGAAGGGGGTCTAAATAGGGTTTCACTCTCTTTCAACGCAAATGTGTGTACACTTCCTCTAAATTCAAGCTTACTCATCCCTCTCCTATTAGTGTAAATATTCAGAGCTTGGATGGATGGCACGCATTGATGTAGAGTAAAAATACTCATGATTTCACAATGGCCTAAGTAATCATTCAAACAAGGTATAATCTATTACTTGAATTCATAAAACGTAAAATAAGGGTCGCTTACATTTTTCTCAGTGCCTCGTTGTAAATTGTCTTTTCAATCAAGATGTTAGTTAAAGTTCATGGGTGATAGTTGTCGTAAATACGATGTTTCCCTTGTTACTACCTCTGGATGTTAGGCCACCGTGTTCAGCTTTTATCTCGAGGTTGGTCGTGGGTGCAGCTTCCGTCTAATACACTGGCTGTTTTCTTTACATTTCGCTCTTCCTGCGCTTTCTCGACATCTCTAGCCAGCACACCCAATTCTAACAACTAGACTCCTTGTATGCCTCCAAGCTGCAACTTCAGTGTGTCTTGCTATCCGATATAGTCCAATGTTCATAGAAATGGCCTTATCTGCCAGCTATAAAAGCTACTAGTCGCTTTTATGTAAATCAGGATCTACCCGTAGAGTTTGTGATGTCATGTTCTCAGGTTGTCTTCAAGATTGAGAGTCATACACAAAAGAGAATCAACATTCAATCAAGCTCCCATTAAACTTAAACTGTATTCTATTTGAAATAGTTTAGTTGACTTTCAAGAATAGACTATAAATACGGCGCATAGACAAATAAAAATAAACCATTAGGAGAAAATCAGCTAAACCGTTTACGCACTTGTTCAATGTGTTAAAAGAGAAATTGCAACTATTCTGAGCGATATATTTGGGGATATTTGACCTATGCATTGTTGCTATAATCCTCTATCCTTTATTTAATTAGGACTTTATAAATCATTAGAAATTTTGGATCAAACCAACTGGTGTGTTTGTTACTTTAGGTAAATGAAATTTTGTTCTTTTTTTTATGGTTCATAGATAATTACACATACATACAGACAAGTAACATCCCAACAAAAACAACTTTTATGGAATTGAAAGCACATACACTTTCTTTAGTGTCAAAATAATGTGTCTATATACTATGTGTAAGCGGAGAATCGCCTTCAGTAAGAGAATATAATTTGATAGTTCAGTGGTAAGAGAAGAAATTGGTGCGCTAAACCAAAGGTTATGGGTTTGATTCCCGTGTCCAGGTGTTACTCTTCAACTATATTTAACCTAACTGAAAAATGTTTTCAGAGATCCATCCTTAGCCAAAGTTAATTTTCCCTCCTTTATACTTTGTATTTATACTTTGTATAAATGAGATAGGGGCATTATTTAATCCGTAAGACCTACATTTCAGGATAAACTGAGCGTACATCTCTACTACGTCCGTAGCCCGCAGTCACTGTTTGACTGGAAATCAGTAACTACAGTTATTTTATTTTTAGCTTACTTTTGTTTAGTATAACCTTCTACACACATTTACTAGCGACATAATTTAAAAGGAAAAGGAAATGCACACATACGTGAAAAGAGGTTAGGGAAATTACATGAGAAATCCCTCTCTCATACAAAACTGCGGACATATAAGATTCGAAGTCTGACCCCTCGTCATTGGTGACCCGGTGAGATGCGAACCTCAGACCTCTTGACCGTAGATTTTTTTAAACCCTTTTCTTAATGTCTCTCAATGCATTGATATAATTCTCATAATAATACTAGCTATATTTTTTCTTGACTAACTTATACTAAAGTTGCTTGAAAGTTTTCTTGTTCATGTTAAGCGTTTAGAAAATTTGACTAAAGGTGTCTAGATAGCCTGGTTATATTTCGTGGGCATGCACATACAATAATTTAGTATTAATTTACCTCATTCCACGGATATTAAATTACATTGGCAATAAAATTAGTTATTTATTAATTATTGGCATGTCTCGAGCATAACTGGTAAGTCTTGGTAATGTTCCGATATAACTTGGTACTTGAAAAAATATATGTTAAATAATAGACTAAAATATATTTTCGTAGCAATATTAAATTGAGAATTTAATTGCTTATAAGTCTTGTTCGAAAAATTATTTAGAAGCTTCATTCTATCAAGATCAACAGTAATACCGTATTTATGTCGTAGATATTTTTTTATTGATAAGAGGGATACTATGTTGCTATCAGTGATTAGGCTTTTCAGTAAAATGTATCATGACTCAGGAGCAGTAGGAAGTGACAAAGCTATGGTTGCTAAACACGTTTAAATGACGCAATCATTGTTTATCTAGTAATAGTCATAAAATACTACGAGTTGTTTTTCTCAAATTAGTATCGTAAATTGCTCAATACAATTTATAATTAGAAGACCTCTGTTACTAATTAACGGCAGCCAACCCAACTTGTTTGTTTATTTTTATTGGTACTTAATATATTGGTAGTTTTGTCAATTAGCTCTTCAATACAATAATTTTATTGCGCTATTTCATAAAATTTACTCTACGTATTTTAACTTAGACATTAGGTCGACCTAATTAAGCAATGACTTAGCGAAAATGGTGCGACGAGAATAGTATACAGAATAATCCCTCGGAAATAGTTTAACTTTCAGGGCACTTTACGTTGTATATGTCTTCCGCTGAGTACCTGTACAAAATCATCGTTATCTGTAATTTATTATATAACGGGTTCAATAAGTGTTATGTAATTATTTATTTCAACTTTTTCTTTAAATGACCTTGTGCCAACCAAGTATTTATGTTTGTTTTTGTGCGTGAAAACATATTTAAGTATTCCGGGTAGTAAATCAGATAATTTTTTAGACAAATCTATAGTCTTAATAGGGATAGATTTTTCCTAAAGATTGATTTAAGAAAAACCTATTAGAATAATAGAAAACACCAAAAATATATTTGGTATAGGCAACACTGACAAAATATTACTTTGTATATTTGACTTTTAATGACTTAAATGGGTAAACAACCCGAAGCTTGGTCTTGATAAGCTACCTCATCCTTCTGGAGTAGCACGTGAACTTGACCCATCGACCTGTTAGTGACGCCTGCCCACTCAATCTGGTAAAAACACATGTTTTAGGGATGTCGTAAAATGCATTAGTTATCCGTTGCTTTTCACGTATATTTAACTCTTTAACACTGTCTATCAAAACTTACAGCTTCAGGCAGCGTTGGGATATTAATACATTAGATCAGATTTAGGAACGTTTAAAATCAAATTACGTTCTTCCAAGGATAATCCGTCTATAGTATATATTGGGTGTATTATTAAATATAGTGGATCGACGTAAGAAAAGCTTTATTTGACAGTTGAACATATTACTATTAAAATAATATTTTTGTGGCTGTTCCTGCTACAAGCATATTTCACTTTTGGCAATTTATCAATTTTTAATTTAAAGGAAAGTAGGTCGAGGATCGCCATGGCCAAAGAAGCTTTCAACCAGAAAAAAATAATGCTTACCAGAAAGTCGATTTTGGAACTGAGTAAGAAACTTATGAAATGCTACATTTGTAGATCGCGCAGAAACATAGACTCTTAGGAATATGGAAAAGAAATACTCGGAGAGGTTTGAAATGTAGGGCTGGAGAAGATTTGAGAAGTTCAGATGGACAGACAGGGTGACAAATGAAGACGTCCTAAAAAGAGTGGATGCGAAGATAACCATTTTGGATGCGATTCTTCCATACAAAGAAAACTGGATCGGACACATCCTAAGGAATAATTGTTTTCTGCATGACGTAATAGATGGAAAGGTTGAGAGAGAGAGAGAGAAGAGCTTAGAAGGAAACAATAAAATTCTAGGAGCTCAAGCAAGAGGAAGAATACAGGACGCATTAGTGGTTTAAGTTCACTGACAAAAGGAATGGACCTCTCGTAAGACAGAACAAATAATAATAATATAAATATAACAAACTTTCGTCAATATTAGTTATACAACTTGTACCCTTTGTTTGTAAGCTTTGTAAGAAAGCAAGTTTATCTTTCACTTTTCTTTTATGGCACACCCTGCAAGATGTGACCACAAGAGATGGTCATCCAACAAGGTAAGGCGCATACCTCTCAGGGTAAACTGAGTGTACACGTAAGTTTATTGTTAAATTGTCTCCTCACCGTACTCAACCTCCTCATCATATTGGCCTCATTTTTTAAATGCTTGTTTGAAATCAATCAAAACTTTCCCTATTTTGTCCTTCAATGTTTTATCTTTACTCTGCGGCTCACGCGGGGTAATTGAGTTGCGTCCAGAAAATTGTGTTGGTACCATTAAGAATGTAAGGTAGATACCGAGCTGCATCAAGCCGCGTCTCACCTATCTAACTCTAAGACTAGAACCATAGAATAGTGAGTTGTTTATGATAATTATATTACAAATATTCAATCTCTATTTGAATTTTGCCTGCTGTTTGCTCGTTTGGTTAGGTTAGGTGGGGTTGTTCAACATAATATTTGACTATAAAATTGACTGAATTATATTTTTATGTATCATTCTGAACATACTTTTGTCTATCCTTCCATTATTATTTTAATTTCTTAGATTTAACTCCCTTAGACGCAACTCTCTGGGTGGGGGGTGGGGGTGAAACTGACATAAGTCGCAAATCGATATAGCCTTACCCACTTAGGTTACCATCCTGTTAAAATATCAATTTTTCGCTCTTTCATTGTCATAAGTGCTAATTTTATCGTACCCTGCCTATGGTATAAATTTTAATATATATAGTGTAATTCTGAGAGAGCAAAGAGGCCTTTGAGACTACTACTCCTACCATGAACAGGGTAGCTTCATATTATTGATGCCTTTGATCATACATTTAGTTTGTAAACAAAGATTCCAGTTGATCTTTCGAAGGATTTTTTTTTCAATCATAATTATGTCCAAAGGGAGCCATCATGACAGAAAATAGCTTAATTTAAGTTATATTAACTCAAGGTTAGCGTAAAATAGTCCATTTACTCTTTGGAGGAGTATATGGTCCTGTTTAAAGGCACAAAAAACTAAAAATGCTAACTTGATACAACTAAATCTATATTTGGTATTGAAAATACTCGCATCAATGTTCGAAACAGATCACGTTTCTTATTTTCACCCGAGAGACAACATAACCTTGGAATTCAAAGTGTTCTAAGCCTTCACTTTGGAGGCAAGTGAGGCATGTGTCCACCCTATACTTGAATCAGGTGTTTCATTGTTTGTGAACAATTGAGTTATAGCACACACACACACACACACACACACACACAGATATATTAAAACTCTGTTTAACATATTGTGTTGTTTTCATTTACACAGTAATAGACTAATAAAGAAATCTAATTAGCATACTGCCGCCGATGGCCTCTTTAAATCCTATCAAATTGATCATTGCTCAATGCCGATGAAAAATAGTTTGAAAATATTAAGAAGTATAATGAGTAAAAGATTTAAATAAACATATAATAATTCGTTTGAAGATATAATAGAAAACTACAAATCGAAAAAACCCACTACTTAGTAGATTCGGTTGGGATCTAACCGTGGATTTCGGATTCATAATTTGACATACTATCTGATGTTAGTGACCCTGAGGGTCATATTGATACTTAAGATCATTAGGATATATTTTATATACCTCTATTTCCTTTAAACCACAATACACTCCCATCATTGCGTTTCTTCAAAGTGGATTAACTTGATATTTTTAAATATAGGAGAGTTTAAAATATACACAACAAAGCTTTGGAAATTATGGAAAATGTTGCAAGTGCCTTTATTACAGTACTGGATCCAAAAACATTAAAACACACTTCCAAACAAGGATATTATTCATGTCGTGACACAGTCTATCACCGATAGACTGGTTCCACATTCTGTAAATGAAATTGCATCAATTTATAACTCGTACCGAAAGTAGCCAAACCACACATTAAAATAACAGAATCTCTATTGCCTGGCAAGCGAAATAAATACTAGATACCATAACTACTCGTGTATCGGAGGTGGAACCCGATACACTTAATTGTATCTTGCAATAAATCGACTAACATTCGTTTCGAATAAAAAAATAAATGTTAACTTCCTAAAGAGGAAGTCAATATATCTCAAAATTATTTTCTCGCGTTTCGAGGAGAATCATCACGAAGGCTTTTTTGAACCATATATTAACGTGATTAATAAATAATAACCTTAGATTTTATATATTCTATTTATAAAGTATTCTGATCTTATTCCGACCATTGAGGTGTTTTCAGCTTTAAACTCTTTTTGTCTCTTTCTCCACCTGTCATAGTAGTAGACGGGTATTTTACGGTGCAATGTTTAAAGAAGAGGCTTTCTTATATTACAGCTAGAAAGTCATATTTATTCGTAAAGTATCTGCTATCTGCAGCTGTCACTTTTGATAAATATTATCGAATCCTTTAATAACATTTTACTATATAATATCAGTGCTATTATAGTGTTGACCACAAAATAAGTTTGTATTTTATAAAACGTTATATCAACCATAATAGCCTATCATTATCTTACACCTTTAAAAATCAACATACATAAATATATACAACTGACCACGCTTATTTGTGTGTTTAGTTTTTTCATACACTTAAGACGAGGGCAATATAAGGGCAATATTCTTATGGCCGTGGCTGCTCTCGTAGTAAACTCCATAATATGGACTGTAACCTGCCTCAATTGTTTTCGAATAGCGCGAACTCGCGAAGACTAAATAACTTTGAACCACCTGGAACGCTTTAAAACCCCTAACGATACTGCCCATAAAACGAGGCCAACAATTATACTCAACTCATAGTTAGTAATTTTGTATTTTCATTTCAAGGTTATGTTATTCGTCAAGTCATGTTCTACTTTTATTTTACTGGAAAGCAAATCACACTCTTGTTTTCTGAGAAACTCTTGTTTTTATTAACAAATGTGTATACTTAACTATATATATATATATATATACTTAACTATATATATTGTGTGTGTGTGTGTGTGTGTCGAATGTGGTTTTCTGTAGCCATAAACATTTATGCTAGTGTGCAACTCTTTCTTTACAAATTAACATAAATTGTAATGTAGCTCCAAAGCAAGATCTCAATACATACACTTATTTAAGACCAGTGGATAAAGGAGTAATGATAATATCCCTAATTTGTATTCTGCGAGTTAGTCTGGGGGCAAGCGTTAAAAAAATCGTCTGTTCTTTGATGATAAAGTTTAGGAGGTGTTTCAACCTTTACCTTTTATTGTGAGAAATAATAATCTCGATGATTAACTCCAAATTTGTCTGGAAACCTAAGAACCAAGGTGTAAAAATATATTTTTTAAAAATTTTAGTTGGCGTAAATGAAAGAAATTGGAATCAAATAACATGTTTAAGGTCAACGATTTCAAATAAGCGGTTGAAAAAAATTATCTGACATCCACAAAAAGGGATATTCAACATGGCCGTCTTGAGAAACAAAATTGTTTTGTTGGGCGTAGAATTGGAATATGTGCTCTAAAATTTTATCAGAGGTTAATGCTAATAGGTGAAATAAAACCGGTGTCCAAAGCTCCCACATTATCTTTAATTGCAGCAGCACCTTATCACTCTCTGCAACTAATTTTTATGAAACAATTCGAGGAAATCAATTAATTAGTTCTTAGGCCGGGAAATAAATAGTTCAACTTCAGACATGGCATTGTATAACCTTGTCAAGCAGCTAGAAAGCACAACAGGACTATCAAAGAAAATTGATATTGAAACCTGATGAACTACATATAATCATTGCCATGCCACGATACCCTTTGACCTATAGAAGCCTCCCCACATTGTCGGGACTACATTCATTGTCAGGATGTGATCCTACTAGATCCTTTGCAAATAAAGGTAAAGTGGCTTGGTGGAGAGCTTTCGAACCCACCAGTGATGATGTTGAGTCCTTGGCTAATCTTGGAACAACACAAAATATTTCAGACGAAACAGTAGTATTCATAGAAAAATGTATTCACCAAGTATATGCACCAAATATTCTGATGGTGGATATTGATGAGGTAAGGTGGTAGCTTTTCACCATGAAAAGTTTTATGATGAGCATTTAATACCGGTGAGAGAAGTGCTTCAATCATCACTTGAAAGAGCTAACCTGCAGGCATTTACCTGGCAGCATGACTTGAAACAATACCCTGTACTACCACCACCAAAATAGCATAGCTGGCGAGGAGGATCCCCTATGCACAAAACCTTGTGCCCCATCGTCCGTTTTAGAGTCGACTATGTGTGATTGACTGTAAGCTAAGATGTACCTTGAACTGTAGTTGTGCGACGAATAAACGTGAATGGACTGAAATATACCAGTGCAATGGTTATCATAAATTATGTGACAATTAGCTTAATGAAGAGGAAGACGAAAACTTTTTTTTTTCGAAATTAAGATAATGATTATTAAGCTACGTTTAAAAAAAATCACGTTTTAAGTTTATTTTTTGTTGTTTATATTAATATATTTAATAGAAAAATAAACTTCGTACTTTTTATGATATCCCATTGTCCTGATGTCCACTCGCTTCCCATAATATGAATGAAAACTGTGTTTTGATCTACTTGTTAATAGTAGGAGGTTTATTTAGCCTTTGACAAACATTTTGACCACATATTTCAATTATACGCCCAAAACATATTTTGACACCACATTCAACAACATAGACCCCTACACAATTCTACGATTTTGATTCTCAAGACGGCGGTTTGACCGCCCTGTTGAATATCTCTCTGTGGATATTATAACTTTTTCTGACAGTTTATTTAAAATTTTAGACCCTGAAAATATATTTGACTACGATTTTATTTCTTATAAACCAACTATAATTAGTTTTTATTAATTTTACAACCATTTTGTCCGCCATGTTTTATTAGGACTACAGACAAATGTTGATCTTATCACCATTGCTATTCTTATTCTTCCCACTTACAGGAATACATTAAGATATATCCCACACGTGTCTCGTCAAAGAGCCCACGGGATGACACTGGTTCACAGATTAAGTGTTAAAACACCTTGCCCCCTCAATTTCTCCTCCATTATGCTATATTTTTTTTATTTCAAAACAAAACTTGAAGAAATAATAATCCGATGATATTCGTTAATCCTACACGTGTTATTAAAGCCTATTCAAGTCGAGATTTGCCGCAGCGTTGCGTGGGCTTGGCTACTTGGCTAAACAGAACAGAGCTCGTTTGCCTGGGTCGAGTCCGGGGCGTGTGGTGCGTTGGAAATCAAGTTTTGGCTCGACTTGTTGCTGTCCTCCCTGCCTCACAAACTAATAAAGACAAGAAGAAGATAGCGGCATTGAACAAGAAGCGGATCAGACGCGAGTGGCACGAACGGGAGTGAAGGGGAAGGGGGTACAGTGTGCGGCAAGACAAGGGGAGAGGGAAGATAGTTGGAGAAATGTTTTCTCTCTTGTGGGACTTCCTATGATCGCCTAGTCGCGTTTAGTTCGCGTTTTGAACAAGGCGTGTAATGATACCAAAGTTTTGTGTGAACTGACCCCTACGGAAATCGAAGAACGGACTTTATTAAGGTATAAGGGGGGAAAAACCACCTGTACATGTTTATTTTCTCTTTTAGTTATGACCTTCTGACAGCCTTGACTGCCCACGTGTTTTGGCATGACTTGTAATAATGTGAACAGCTCGCTATCAAATACATGTATGCCATTTAAGATAGCTATTATCTAAAATAAGTTGTTTTTTCACTTTTCAATCAAACGTTTTTAATCCTTAAACGACACACATTAATTCATTTGAAACGTTCTTCTTGTGCTCTCCTAGGATAATGATTTGGATTAATGTCAAACTCTTACTTCCATGGTTAGCATAAAATCGCTAATAACAATTCAACAACTATCAATGAAACGTGGGTGATTAATTTTTAGTCGTGTGACCAGAGCTAATCCGTCGTAATGGAACCAAGAATCGTGTTTCTTCAACCTAAAATTGGAGTAACGAAGAATCTATCATATTTCATGTCAGGTAAGAGAAATTTCAACTTTAGAACCAGACATATTAAAATAAAAACTATCTGACTTTCAAATAAAATAAGTAAAATCACGTACAACATTATTAAAAGAGTAACTAATTACTTTCCCCCCTACTACGTCTTAGTAACCTTTTAACCTATACGCATATATTAATAACGCTAATAAGCTAAGGGTACAGAAAGTAAGATTTAAAGTAAATGTTCCAGCATTTATGCGAAGAGAAAAATGGAAACCAATTTGAATAAAAAAACACCTTAATACACCAGTCCGGGATCCGAACATCGACCTTCCTGTCAACAGAAAATCAGACTAAATATGCTCGACATTTAGATCGTGTGCCCACAGATGCGATTAATTAAGTTTTTGAATTTGCAATTTTGATTATTATTTTCGATTTAATATCATGAAATTTTTCAGTGTGTTGGAATACTCACATTATTTTACATGCCTCACATTCAGTTTTTGGACAATTTTTCTTGAGGACCGTTCTTAAATTTTATAAGTTTTTTTTTTTCCTTTCGTGATTTTCGACCCTCCTCCCCCACCCCTTCGCCCTACCTAAGGTATAGTAAGATTTTGTTAATTTTATAAATAAGAACTAGTGATAAAGCGAGAGATATGACATTTTGGAATACTTTCATTGCAGTAAACTTTGTAGCACATAATAAATAAATAAATTTAAGTGAAATTTTATAATGTGTGTGTCATGTGTGTACATATAGTGCTTTTTTTTTGAAGATTTTGTCTCACCATATAACATTGATTAAAACACCTAAACTAAGATGGATTCTGCCCCCCCCCACACCTCATCACCCCCGCTCCCCCTTCGTAAGGAAACATAGGAAAATATTGTCCTGCCTTCCCCAAATAAAGATCTTAGGTTATTTAAGGACGGCCCCCTTATGTTGCCCCCGAACAAGGATATTAGTTTTCGGTCTTGGCGTATGATTTGTCAATGTTTAGTATTGATGTAAAATGTCCACGTCCGGCGAGTGTTGCCGATGTGAATGTTTGGTCACGAAGTGTTTACTGTGCCCTCCATTGTAAGTGCTGTGCAATAGTCACAGAAGCACTCGTCTCAGCATTAGTTAGGGCCGGTGTAACATAAGTAGGCTAGTAGGTCCTGTGCTTTAACGGTGAACACCATGTCGATCGATGTACGTGCACTGTTTATCTGCCACCCGCACCGGTCTGGCTCTCAATTCAGTGGCTTCATTTGTGGGGGACTAAAAGTTCGAATATCGGTTAGGTGCGATGGGTTTATTACCACTTTTGTTTCCTATTCCCTGTCCACCGGGTGCGTTTCCTTTAAACTACCCTTCTCATCTTTACTCCATAGTTTAAAACAGGGATGGATAACTTGCGGCCTCTATAGATGTTGGGTGAAGCCCCGAGCCCTTTCGCACACTTAGTAAATGATATGGAACTCCGCACGGACTTTCTCGCTCTATTGTTTTAAACATTGAGATATTTACTCAAAACTTGTAATATATGTGAAACGAAATAATATATACTAGCAAACCCAAGCATAAATTGCACTATACTTATGTAAAACTCTTTCTCTTAAGAATTAATGTCCTCATTTTATGTTTGGACCGATAAAAAAGATCAACGCTGAGTCCACAAGGATCAACACTTCGTATTAAAATTTCAACTTCCGGTTAAAATTTTCGACATTTTATTAGGTGTTGCAAATCTTCATGCCATCGCATTGCTATTAAATTATTCATTTATAAACTTTGACCAATAAAAAATGTAAATATTGACTATTGAGTCTAAAATGGATATAGATCATTGTTATACAAACATTTCTTCTAAGAGGGTTAAGGAACAACAACCTAAACTTTTTGAGAGACTTATATTTAATTACTCTATGGAATTGGAGAATTATTGCATTAAAACTTGAGTAGTATATCTTTACAACTAAAGCTCAGAAAATTATGTTTATGCTGGCGGCCGGGGTTCAATCCTCGGTCCCGGCAAAGATTTATCTGATTACTAAACCCTTCCTTCACCTCTGACAAGACATCTTGTGAATGTGAGGAATGCCAGGCCTCCACCGTGGTTCGGATTCCACGTTAAACTGTAGGTCCTCCATTTCTTCTCACAATCACCTTACCATTACACATTAGCGTAAGTGCGTATAACCCGAACGGGTAGTAAAACGCGGTGCTAATAATAATAAAATTATGTTCATATATTTGCCAATATCTTAGAAAATGTTGGATTTATAAAAATATATTTCAGATAAAAGTTTTTTTATTTTTAATAATGCTACAATTTTGCAATGATAAGTTATTTAGTATCTCAAATAGTTACGGAGATACGTAAGTTTCTGCTTCTGTAAAGTACCCTAAAATTCATTTTCACGGTAAAATGAAAATAGCAAGTTTATTTATAATTTTAATCAACATCTAGACATGAATTTTAATCAAAATCGTTGAGTCGATTTCTAGAAAATCGATTTTTTCTCTTTTCGACCTTTCTTAAACTACTCTTAATATTAAGTTTAAACAGACACACTGACAGACGTCATTACAAAGACCACATTTAGGATTTGGGGGGTCTTGAGACGTCGACATCCATCAACATTTCAGGTTAGATTTTCTTTTGCGGTCGCAATATTTTTACCTTTTGTGTTCGAAAATTTAATATATATATTTATTTATGTATAGCTTGAAAGTTATTGGTTTTTATAAAAATATACTTTTTATAAAATATTTGTATTATAAAGAGACCTACCTATTTGTAACGATAAGTAATTTCATATCTCAAATAGTTAAGAAGTTATTATATAAAAAAATATAATTTACGCATCAGTCCGGAGCCCTTGAAGTCATTTTACCAAAATATTGAGAGAAACCATTTTGTTTGGAATATTTATAAATGTTTATAAATGAAATTTAATCTAAATCGTTAGAGCCGATTTTGAGAAAATCGACTTTTTCTCTTTTTGTCCTTCAGTAAACTAGCCTTTATTTTAGGGTTAAGATACCCAATTCCAAAAACCCTTCTGGGCAATCCTATGAAAAAACCTATGAATACTTGTTTTTAAATAATAAAATTTAAAGCTTTTAATGCAAAACTTCTAAAAATCTGCAAAGGCAGTAGACGGCCTCCTTTAATTTATTAAAATGCACTGATGCTTAAGAAGTTGACTATTATTATTATTTTATGCGATGTTATCAGATGAAGGGATTCCTCTTTTTGACTTTTAATATGCTGTATACTTAACAAAATATAATATTTCTATAATATAAGGCCTACTTTGCTTTTTTGAATGACATTTTTACTTTTTCATAAAGAGAAAGTATTGAAATCTCGTTTCATTCTTACCTCGAGATTATGAAGAATCTTACCGTTTTGTGTTCTGATAAATTATAAAGAACTATGAATGTTTTTTTGTATATGTCCCAGTTTAGTGGAGTTCGTTCAATCTTGATATTTAGAAGTTATATACCCGTACTTCGGGACCAAATTGGGATTTTTAATTTAGCTCCAAAATTAAGACTTATTTTTGAACATTTAGAATTTTATTTATACTTGGATCAAACACTTTTGTTCAGATAATATATATGGCGAATATTTTACATGATAATTAATATTAAATACTTAATTTACTATTCAAAAAAAAGTAACAGACTCAAACTATAACTTGGATTGAAATATAACAACCACTTTTTGAAATCATTACTGTTCAATAGTGTACTTAACTGTACTGTTGTTCTCTAGTGTAAAAACTAATAAGATATTTGAATTATCTAGCCTGGATGAACATATGGCTCAGGGTGAATTTTAACGTTCTGCACAAGTGTTTGCTTCCAGAGAGTATGTAAACTGCCAGTGTAATAGGACGGCACCCCACCCTGGCCTCCTTGGTCAGGCATTCCAACCGTTTGCCTACTTTGCTAGTATACTAAAATGTTGTGTAGCTTTGGGTTGTACCTATTATTTAATTAAAACACACAACTTTGTAATCACCTCATCTTACATATATGTATTTATCGCGTTTGCTGCTGGCGCTTGATTCCCGCCCGGGTGTAGGCTACTGAGTTGTTTATTTTACTAAATGGTTTATTAGTCTCTTTACGCTCAGATACAGTTACATTTTCTTTAAACTTTACTACCTTCGTCATCCTTGACCCGTTAGTTGTTGTTTTTTTTCCCACAGCGTCTTAGTATCGATTCGGGCTATAAGCACTGATCGTAATTACAATTTGTACACAATTATACAATTTGGACAGATAGTATGACGCTGTGGGGGAACACTGGCTATTAACAACATAATATAAAGGTAATTAGGATAGTTTAAGAGGAAATGCGCCCACATTGGTTGGGTATGATATGGGAAAACCACATAGGACTACGTATAGTATATCACCTCTAGTGCACTCAGTTGAGATTCGAACTCTGATCCTGTATTTCGAGCTTGATTCCTCTTTGGTATAGATAACATTTAAGATTTTTTTTATCCAACATTGAGATACTTTGATTAGATCGTCACTAAATAATACAGAAGCAATGTTTTTAACTCGTTAAAAAGAGTACGAAATTATATGTTTTATTTTTAATTGCATGGGCAAGTTTGTGTTCTCCCCTGCAGAAGGTGAACAATGAGAAGGCCTAAATAAACATTTCCCAACTGGAGCATGAGAAGGCTAGCGCGGTTTTCACCCGGCGCAGAAAGTGTTAGCATTTAACCGTAATTAATGAAATGGAAGGTTCAGCCCTTGGAAACAGATGTTAGTTTGTGTGTTTGGTGGCGAGAACTGGGTCGTCGTTCGGAAGGAGAAACGCCAGACCTTGCCTCTTTTCAAACAAATAGTTTATTTGGAAGATAATCGTGTTCTGGCGTCATGAAGCTGCTCACCGGCTCTTGGGTTCCTCCGTGAACTTTCGATACCTAACCTACTTGTCCATCTAACAACCCGACACCTGTTATACATCCTCTCAACAAAACCATTTCCATTTTTTCTGAACTAAATTAAAGTTCCAAGTATTTCTTCGAAAATGTCAAGCTGTATTTAAAGTTACCATGGAATTTTTACACGACCACATCTTTGGTCTATTGGTCATATAGTTCGTGGCTACAGATCCAGAGGTTCCTGGTTTAATCCCCGGTGCTTCCAGAATATTTCTGTGAAGCATTGGATCTAGAACGGGGTCAATTCCTGACCGGCGGGCAAACCATTTGACTGATTTATTTCACTTTCTATAATATTCTAAATATAATTCTCGATCTGTGATATACTTTTAGGTTCTTGGAAGATGCCGATAGGCTGTCTTAAATGCATAAATATTTACAATTTTTTGTTTTTATCCTCCAACCTGTAAGTAAAACCCGATGCAGTTACCCTTTTTCAATACATTATTTATTTACTATATTAAATCTGTGGTTTTCTTGTTCTAAACTTGTATATTAAATAAACGATTGAAAGAAGAAAATAAATTTTCGTGAATAAATTTCACACAACGTTCCGAACATATTTCAAACCTATAGATCCACTATGATTGATTCTTATTTATCTTTTTCCATGAAAAATGTATTTTCTGTTGGTTTGTTGTGTAACGGACTATACTAGTTTATATTTAACTGGCAGTTGTTTCTGTGGCTTCCTAAATTGAATTTAAAACGTCTGGATTGGTTGGTTTTTGTAATGCAGCGACGACCAGCTGTCTCATGAATGGCATAAGATGGAGCTATTAATTTATTATTTTACAATATAGTTTTAGTGATGTGAAAATTATTTCCGGTCTATAAACTGGCTGAAATTGCGCTTACAACTACGATTATGTGAAGTGCATCAATTAAAACAAAGAATTGTGTTTTAGTTCAAAAACTAGGCATTTTATGTTATCAGCTCTCATACCAACCTGTGATGGATATACAGTCTAAGGTGTTAGGCTCGCATTGCCGCTGATCATAGTTAATGGAAAGATTTAGCTTTAATTCTCGGCCGTGTTAACTAGAAAGTAGTTTTCCTATATGTGATTTTTTTCACTGCGTTTCTCACCCACTTTTTTCTGCAATGTGGGTGCATTCAATTTAAGCTAAAATCTTCATCTCTGGCAGTTAAAGTTAATGTCACCTAATTTGATACTCAAACTAAAAAAGAAAAGGAGGGGGAAGGCACTTGCTATTGGAATACCAACTTTTTTTTAACAATGAATCACCACATCCAAATGCTGTTCTAAACTAAATAATTGCATGGAAATATACAATAAGTTTTATTTTCAATATATTCATAAATACATAATGAATATTATGTATTAAAATAATGTAGGCCCTATAAGACTCGCTGGTGAGGATAAAGAATGCACGTAATTTAATGGACCTGTCTTGACGAATGGTTCGCTGCTGGTAGCAGTTTCTAGGACGTTGTTTAGTGATTGTAAAAACACATATTATAAACTTGGTGTGTTTAATGCAATTTTTATATTATTACTCTTGCGTGCTCTCAACTTTAATAGCAATAATCAAAATACATTATATTTTGTTTAGTAAATAAGTGTCATTGAAAAAAAACACGAGTTTGACGTTTCTACTCTGAGTATAGGATAAAGAGTTCTAAATGGCAGCAAATCATAAAACAAAACACGGAAAATAATTGATGTTGGGTTTTTTTCGCAACTAAAACGTTTTAAATTAGAAATAAACTTGTATTAAATTGAATAACAGCCTAACATTATAATATGTATACATACATTCACGTATTATGTTAAATTTATTTTTATATATTTCTTCACTCCAAAATGCATTCAGATTACTTGACCTCCGTTCCCCCCCCAAAAATAAAATAATAATTTGCTTACAAAGCTTCATGGTAAATCACTGTTACATCCTGTTGCACAAGAATAACAAAATACAAGTAATTAATTGTTTTCGGTATTTTCTATACACACAAAAAAGGTCTCTGAAATAATAGGCACCCTCAACCCAACACCTAGGCACGACCTCTGCACTAAACCAGCAACACGCAACCAAAAACAACAAAGTATATTTTGACATATAAAAAAAATATCACAACCTGTGTTTAGCTGATAGTGAAACTTAGCACCTTTGCCCTTTTCATCTTGATTTAAAAATATAAAATAAAAATGATAAACCAGATAGTTTTCATCAAAGAATTTATTATTTTTAAAGATAAAGGTCCGTTCACATTAAAGCGTCAAGTAACTCATAATTCCGCTAACTGGCAGGTAATTAAAATAATATAAAATTTAGCTTCACGTTAGTTTGGCTGCTTTCGACTTTTTATTCCTAGTTGGACTAACCGAGGCTATAGTAAAATGTATTTTATAAATATGAGTATTCACTTTCAGCGTTATTTACAGATTATTGTGAACTAGCCATTGAACCCCGACGAAACTTTGGCCGCGCGTGCGCGTTCTCGTTATTTGACTTGGTGTAGCTTGACCTTGGATGTTGCGGTCTGATGGAATCAAACAGGATGAGAGAAATAAAGAAAGAGAGATGTACATAAAAAAAACGGGATGAAGGAAAAAAAGACAAGAGCGAAAGTTAAATTATGTTTCATTTCAAGCTGGGAGCAAATAAGCCTCCTTATTGTGTGGTGCCATGTGGCTTTGAAGTAATAAATCTAGTAATTTTCAATTATGTTACCACCTCGAAGTTGTGAAGTAGCAAAACTGGAGAATACTTAATAATATAGTTGAGGTAGATTCGCCACAAGATGAGACTTAATCAAATTATGTGTTATTGATGCGTTTGTAATTCATTTCTGTGCGCTGTGTTTTATGTATATGTTTATTGGTTAAGGACCGGTCTTATGACTCCTAGATAAATATTTATATCTGGTGGATAAGCTTATGCGTCTTATGACTGCCAGATAAAATGTATTTATCCATCACATTTTTATCGGGAGGTTTAAGTATCTGAACACTTTTATCTGGAAGTTAAAATGCTCGTTGCCATAGTGGCGCGTTGTTTTTAATGAGGTTTCGCCGATCAGAATTTGTTTTTAGGTTAAAATCTTGGTTCACGTGTTTAATAAGCACAGGTCTGGGCTCTAACTATATAAAGTTAGAACATTTAATTCACTTTTATATAAACTTGATAAGCTATTTGTAGAGCTAAATTTATTTAACAACAAATGATAAAAATGTGAGTACAATGAATAAAATTTTATAAACGTTGTACCCAACTATTTCCCACATTTTGGCAGACACCGAAATTAGTACTTGCAAAACATCTTAGCCGCCATTATTTAACATATTGAGCGTTGTCACCACTCGCTAGGTTGTAGCGGTTGCATCAGGGCTTATACGCATGCGCGCACCAGTAAAAACAGTACCAACCTTGCGTGTTCTGCATAAAAATATATAGATACATTCAATTCATATGACGAGTAAATCATTAAATTGGCTGATAACTTTTATCGGGAAGAAACTTTAACCTCCCAATATCAATATTTATCCGGTAGTCATAAGACCGGCCCTAAATGTAGTCAAAATAATATGCAATATGGTACCAAGTTATCAATTGTATCGCGGGCCATCGTATTAACGCGGTGATTATTCGATTAATAATTTTTAAAAGAGAATACTTAACCTCTAACAAGGATTATTATTATTATTATTATTATTAACACCGCGTCTTACTACCCGTTCGGGCTATACGCACTTACGCTAATGTGCAATGGTAGGGTGATTGTGAGATGAAATGGAGGACCTACAGTTTAACGTGGAATACGAACCACGGTGGAGACCTGGCATTCCTCACATTCACAATATGTCTTGTCAGAGGTGAAGGAAGGGTTTGGTAATCAGATAAATCTTTGCCGGGACCGAGGATTGAACCCCGGCCGCCAGCATATAAGTCTGACACCTTACCCCTAGACCACCAGGTCACCTCTAACAAGGATCAAACTTGTGTATTACTACGTTAATTTAATAAACAAAGTGTTTCTCGTCGTAAATTGTGAAAATAATAATCATATGCCAACATTTTAATTATTAAAAAAAAATCTACAGAATAATGTTTCACGTTGTTCTTTAGACCGTTTCTAATTTTTTTTTCAGTTTATTTATTTTATAATAAAATGCATTTTTTTAAATAATTTTGTAGTGTTTGCATTTTCTTAGACGCTTGTTTGTACTTGGTAAATTGCTGCCATATTTATTTACGACTGTACTAAAGTAATAAATTGAAATGGTAATTGTTTAGACTGAAATACGTTTTGACACATAAGCGGTCATTATCATCACAAGCAGAAAATAAAATGAAAAAAGATCGGAAATCTAAGACCATGAGAGGTGGGAGGGAATCAATGACCTATCACTCTCATATTTGGTGAACTTCAATGTCACGTTGACCCAACAGAGAAACAATAAGTCTCCCTAGTTTTCAAAAGATCTGTAATTAAAGTTTTTAGCAGTGGCATTGGTCTGTTTTGATCTCTCTTTATGTTCATCAGCACTTTTCTCTCAATTCTCACAAGTGTTGACCGGATTTATCAACAAACTTAGCCGGCTAATACATGTTATGGAAATACCGTGCTAATATTTTACTTTACATCCATTACTGTTTCCAGCCTACGGGGTCCGGGACACTATTCAAGCTATTTTTTTCCCACTACCGGCTTGCTAGGCTTGTTGTAACTTCATATGCCTTATAATCTAACTTAAGACTAAGACAGGCACAACATCCAGTCTCCGGCCGTTAATGTATCATTATGATAGGGCAAACACACACCTATCAGATTATACATTTTTTGTTATGCCGTGAATCGAACCCGGGACCCTTAACTCAGTAGACAGACATGGTATCGACTGAGCTAAGGTGTTGGATCCCGTTATAACTATCAAAATATGTAAATATTTGTTTGCCAATAACAGTTTATCAATGAGTTTTCACCGCAAAGCATAACTACTGTATTCAGAGTGCGCTTGTATTTTTGCACACTTATTTCTGAAAACCTAAGAAATTAACTAAATTTTTCAAACTTAGGGTCACATTATGCTTTTACTCTCTATATTAATAAAATATACAAAAAATGCTACAAATTGTCGTCTTTAATATTATGGAATGTTTTACTTCTTGGTTGTTTTCAAGTCCATTGCTCTATTTCACTAACTCAAAAGATATTTATCGGTATCCATTTGACTATTTCAACATATTTGTATTGACACCATTGGCGTGACATAGTTTTTTGCCTGGGTAATTAGTTTGTTTTAGCTGTACTTTGAAATTACGCTTATCACTCGGAACTATTATTGGCAAGAAATCAACTAAAATAAATTTGCTCTACATGCATATAAAACAGAACCTATGTATTATTGTTCAAACAAAGGCTGAGTGGGAGAGACAATAACATGTATCTTGTACGGTTTTAAAAACGTTTTGATTTTCATGGAAACACTCCACGTAGCCTCTTAGGTATTCGTTGGTACAGTAGCCCCATGCCTTCTTTGGTGCTGACTGACAGCTCACAGCTGACTTCTGACAGTCTACATTTAGGTATATACCTAAATTTTGACTGTCAGAAGTGACAGCTGCTAGATACATGTTTTTGCCGATCATTTGGTTAGGCGTAGGAATACATAATTTGGTCTGGTAACTTTTCAAAGCTGTCAGTCAGCACCAAAGAAGTCACGGGGCTACTGTAGCCTCTTAAACCTTTCACACCTGTAACAAAGTGATGAAATTCAAGAGGATTAGGTGCTACTATATAACTTTTGACTGTATGTAAATAGGTAAATTATAGCTTTTATTTTTGAAGCAGGTTTACATTAACGATATTTAGGCGTCATTCATAAGCCACGTAACGCTTTTGAAGGTATCTTTAATGTTTACATGGTGTTACGGGGGGGGGGGNATTCTTATGTTTTTGCCGTTAATATATATAAGATACTAATTATAGATAACTTTCGATTATGAGGTGTAGTAAAACTGAGTACCTTGTGTCACAAAAGCTTCTGTATGAAATAATGACATTTACTCTTGATGTGAAAAGTTACGTAAGGCAGGTTGGACGAGGGATGGTTCAGGCCACTAAATGTCTACTTGATGTTATATGGAGGAGGGGTTTGGGAGGGGGGGGGGTGTTAAAAAGTGCTACCTTTATAGATGACCCCTTAGCTCTGCCTAATTGAGATCCTCAATATAGTTTCACTTTAGAAGCTAGACTTAATTTAATTTGTCGGTTCGAATCATCGGCCCGTCATTTTGTCCGACCAGCAGTAATTACGAGCCAGGATGTTGATATTTTCTTCTCTCACACAGGAATTCTTGCACACGGTTTACTAAGTCATCGTTAGGCTAAGAAAGAGTGTACTATCCTCCGTCAGATGGATTTAGATAGGAGAGAAATGGTATCACGAGATGGTGTCGACATTTGGCCTAAAGATCTTGCCACGTCCGAGGCAGAAAGATATTTCTGAACATTTGAGAGAAGTGTTTTTTTTAAAGACACGTATGAATTGCGGCCCACTCACTTTAGAGATAGGTATTAGTTGCGTCCACCCAATCAGCTGTGTGTTTTCTATCATGTCTTAAATTTCAGATAGAAACTATCATCGTCTCATGTCGACATCCCTCGTAATATCCAAACTTCCTCAATTCTTGTCGTTTAATGGTTTTGGCCGTAATTTGAATGTGTGTTAAGTTAGGTTAGGTCAGGTCTGGTCAACAGCCCGGGCCACAATTTGTATGTGGCTCTAAAAATGTGTGACCGCAATTCACTTGTTTCTGTAGAGGTAAATAATTCGTGAGGCCGCTACTCACCTACAGATTTTTTTTTTTTTACATACGCTATTTTCAACTAAATCTGTGGACATTCTTATTTGGTTTCGCGCTAACACTTTTAGGCCAAGCTCATCTTTATTCATTTACACTTAGAATATGGAGAGCTCACAGAAGGAAAATGGTCGACTTGTTAGTAAAATATACTATGCTCAATATATCTTTATATCACTATTTGAATATATCACCTATATTATGAACATAATGTATAATTTTGCTGATCTCGTATAATTAAGTAGGCATACATACCATGTTAAAACCTTATTTATTTTACTAAAACAGAACATTATTTTACGTGCCCAAGATATTGTACGTTTTTTCAACTAATATTACTTATACAACTTTCATAATCTCATTTTATTTTTCTTCGTATATATTGTTTCAAAACCATTTCTGTATCAGCAATTTTGAATAAGCTATATATAAACATTCTTTGTCTTATTGAATTTCTTCATGGACTGTTTGTTGTAAATAGTTGGAAAACAGTCACCTTATTACATATTATTGAAATGTTGTGTAAAATATTTCACTTATGTCATAAGTATTATTTAATTATGTATTATATTCTGAATAGGTATTGATAATGTATTTCAAAAGTTATCATTCAAACTCGACTTGACGTGAAAAATGCCTACTCGCAAACACCTAGTAACACCTATGGTGTTTAACTTTACAATGAAAACACATTATGGCTGTTTTAACTCCTCTTTAGTAAATACTCCCAAATGAAGTAAACATATCACAAATAACATAATAGCCCATAGTATATTATCAAGGTAAATTTATGGAAATCATATTAAATTACTATACTTCCCGTTTAAGGTAGATTTTAATGTAGACAATGTTTAATTTAGTAACACGAATTCTGTTGTTTGAATATAAACCTAATTTTCTGAGTAATGGTTAAAAAAAAACATACATGCATATATTACATGTATACTTATATAGAACCCTACTAAATGCACTTTCGCTTCCACCTTCGACAGCTGGCGTCAATTTTGACCTTTTTTTAAACGAGATTGTTGCATATATTTCTACATGTGAACAAGTGTTTCCCAGATTGTAATATACGTATCCCAGGGGCGTGTGACGTCCCATCGAATTAAATAATCAGAATATTTTCCTTGATCATAGTAAGCTTGATGGCCGAATTAACATAGCTTATGACGTGATGCCATAGACTTTTAAGCTTTTCATCCCCTCTGTTGCTGCTTCGTTTAACCCAAGACTATGATTTTTTTAAATTTTGAACGACCGTTTGTACTTTATTTTTGCGATGGTTCTGGCGAAAGTTTTGGATAACATGTTCTAAGAGGGTATTCCAATGATATTGCAACAAACTTGTCATTGAATCTTTTAGGTTAAGTGAGCTTGTAGATCATGATTTGATATCACCTTCTTCTTTATGTATGCGTGCTAGCTAACTACCTTACAGAAACAAAATACTAGCCGTATTCGCTTAGATACAAATGGACATAATACGTTGTTCCGCCGTGTAGTATTTAATGTGTTCTCCTTACTAACTAGTAGCACGCACTTCATTGTAGTGTTGGTGCGTGCGTGCCTTACCTCCGAGGTAACGGGCCTCTGATGTAAGGAAGGTAATGTGTGTTTATTAGCGCCTCTTCGTCTGTTCCTTGCAGTCGCTCTTATTAGTTTAGGCACTTGATACCTCTTTTTGCTGTGCGCCCTCGACCCAGACGAGGTGTGGTTTCATTGTCTTCGCTTGTAGTTGGAGGTATAGTCCACGACAAACAAACTTAGAATTCCTTTGGTAGCATCTACTAATATGTTATGAAATAATGTAAATTCTCTCATCACCAGTCTCTGAATATTTTCAACTAATCATTTAAGGTGGATGGAAGTTATCTTGAGTTTAAGTTAGTATTCTTAGAAGTTTTTTTTGAAAAAGTAAATATGATATTGCTTCATATGATACGTTCGGTTTAATTGTCTAAGCATATTTTTTTATCAAAGTCTTGAATATCTGTCATAAACATACAGAAGTTTAGCGAAAATTTTTAAACGAAGAGAAAAATCCATCATCCAATTCTTGGACACCCTTTACAGATATTCAAGAACTGATTAGACTAATGTGTGAAGAAAATTAAATTATGAAATTACATTTTGTCACTTTTATTATTTGTGTGTGTTTTACTTGATAATTTATCTTGATTTTATGAATAAGTATTTGGGTGTATATTTAAAATGTACTTTTTGAACAAATTTACCTGGACTTCGAAACTAACTTAATTCTTTAAAAAATTGTACCAATAAGGTTAAATCATTGTGAAAGAGAGAGCCCCAATTTAACCATATATATTGTTTTGGTGATGCCGTGAATGAACCAGAAACCCATAGCTTCGTAACTGGTTTTATTAATCAACATTGGGTGACCTGGCGGTCTAGGGGTAAGGTATCAGACTTCTGTGCTGGCGGCCGGGGTTCAATCCTTGGTCCCGACACAGATGTATCCGATTGCTAAACCCTTCTTTCATCTCTGACAAAACTTGTATTAATCACTTGTGAATGTGGGGAATGCCAGGCCTCCACCGTGGTTCGGATTACACGTTAAACTGTAGGTTCTCCATTTCATCTCACAATCATCCTACCATCGCACATTAGCGTAAGTGCGTGTAACTCGAACGGGTAGTAAGACTATGTGCTAATAATAATAATAATAATCATCAATGGTGATTTATTATTATTATTTTTAGCACCGCGTCTTACTACCCGTTCGGGTTATATGCACTTACGCTAATGTGTAATGGCAGGGTGATTGTGAGATGAAATGGAGGACCTACAGTTTAACGTGGAATCCGAACCACGGTGGAGGCCTGGCATTCCCCACATTCACAAGTTGTCTTGTCAGAGGTGAAGGAAGGGTTTGGTATTCAGATAAATCTGTGCCGGGACCAAGGATTGAACCCCGGCCGCCAGCACAGAAGTCTGATACCTTACCCATAGACCGCCAGGTCACCGTAACATTGATTATTGAAAGGCCCTTTGATTGAGCGGATCTGTTTCACATTTTAAATGAAGTACACTATGTGATTTGGAAAATTTGGGAAGATCATTCAAACCTAAAAAAAAAAATCAATTTCTATGGAATTGCTTAGAATTTCTTAATTTTTTAAAGAGTTGGTAAAAACACCCGGTTTCAATATAAATGTAGGCCGGACGGAACAAGTATGTGATTTTCTGCAGTAGCCATTTACCAAAAGCGAAATCGGGACTAGTTTATAAATTTTAAAATAATTAATTTTCATTGCTATATATTTTTTAATATGTTAAAACAGTTTCACTGGTCAGTTCCACTATTTCTTAAAATATAATACAGAAAACCGCGCCACCATGATACGTCTGATTCGAGCTGTATCACTTGACTAAAATATTATTATTATTATTATTATTATCACTGCGTCTTACTACCCGTTCGGGTTATACGCACTTACGCTAATGTGTAATGATAGAGTGATTGTGAGATGAAATGGAGGACCTACAGTTATAACGTGGAATCCGAACCACGGTGGAGGCCTGGCATTCCCCACATTCACAAAATGTCTTGTCAGGGGTGAAGGAAGGGTTTGGTAATCAGAAAAATCTGTGCCGGGACCGGGGATTGAACCCCGGACCCCCAGCACAGAATTGACTAAAATATATATTATTACTGGGTTGAGATGGGCTCTTTAATCAACAATACCTGCAGTGCGTTAACCCTAGGGTTCAAATTAATTTCTCTCCGATCCGTCAAATAAGTATGTAAAACAATTTAAGAAACATGATTTTCAAACGTTTTTCCACAACAAAACATAGGGTCTGCAAACTAATGGATAAAACTGGGAATCTCTGTGGTTGTATTTTGTCTATCAAGTTAGATAAAGTAATATTGAGACTGATATCACCGTGATGTGTTCTAACTCCTTGTAAATTGTCACATTATTTTTGTGAAGCGCAAAATAGCGAAATGTCAGTTGATTTTAAAACTCAACGGACTCTCTCATAATAATTCAAGTAGTTGGAAACTAACCCGCTTCGGTGGCCGCATGTTCTAAAGTGCTACTCTCGCATTAGACTTGACTATAGATGACGGGGAGATTGGGGCTCGAATCTCGGTTGGGTTAGGGTGGTTTTTCTAAAACGGGTTTTCCACTCTCCCTCCACGCATATGCTGATACGCCTCCGATAAATATAACCTCCCTAATCCCTAAAATCATTATCATAATTATTACATAAGATGAGTATAAACCGTAGTAAGACTCAGTACTAAATAAAAAACTTTACGCGCAAAATATTACGAATTTGTTATATATATATATATATATATATAGAGAGAGAGAGAGAGGGGGGGG
>CABFVX010000066.1:201756-221693 GCA_902151425.1 Timema shepardi
GAGAGAGAGAGGGGGGGGGGAGAGAGATACTATGTATATATAATAATATACACTACTATCATATCATTATTTTCCTTAGATATATTTTATACACACAACTTTTCCTATAAGTGAAGAATAAACCTGAGCACGGCACCTTTACTGGATAGATCAGTGGTAGAGGCGTGGCGCACTTAGCCAAAGGTCCCGGGCTAGATATCCGTGTCATTTTTAAACCAATTCAATTTATAGCTTGACATTTTTATTTGGTTAAAAAAATTACAAAACTATTGACAAAATCGCATAATAAGAAAAGAAAAATACGACAAAAATAATCTTATTTCCTCATGAAATTAAATGAGTGTTTACTATAAATATGTAACTAGTGTCTGGTTTTCATGAGGAGCCAGTTAGTTTAAAATAGGAAACTCGTGTTGCCTCTGGTGGAAGTAAAAATATTACAATTATTGCATTTCTACTCTTAGTTCGCCTAGTTAAACATGTAATGATAATTTATACAATAATACATGAGGAATTGCTATTTAATACCTTTTTAATTAACAAATAAACAAACTTTTTCTAGAATGGCAAATTTTGGTATTTTTCAATCAATGTTTGTGATAGAAAGTGGTCTTACGTACTGAATCCAACTGTCGTGTGTATTAGAGCTCTCTTTATTATAGAGATCTAGTGTGTAACGGTGTGCAACGCCCCTAGTAACCGGGTGACCGAACCTCTCGCTGTCGCTAGACCGGTTACTCTGCATCCAATCGTCATCGAACTGTCGCTTGTCATTGCTGGTCGAGTGGGTGGGACCGGGGCCGCCACGGTGGAATGTTTGCTTGGTGAAAGGTCTCTTGGGTGGTCCCGAACCTATTTTACAACACATTCGCATTGTTCACAAGAAAGCTCGTATAGCTACAGTCAGATTTCAATAGTTGGGACTTTTTTTCTTCTTCATTTATCAAAGTTACTAAAATTATTTCCATTTATTAATACGTCAATTCATGGGATCTTAGTCACTCGTATGTAACTTCCTAATTCAAAAAGGGTCTCGCATACGTTCGGTCCAGCTTTCAGTTCTAACTGATCAGTTTGGATTGAACTGAGACTTAGTCCACACATACAGTAAATCTTCACTCTCATTTCATATTGATAACTTCAAACTGAACTGAACTTTTTTATACACATGCCACTCTTAAATAGAGACTGGTTGATACAGGGCGAACTTTTGTGTCGTTCGTGTATGGATTTAAAATAGAATATACTTTGTGTGCTGCAATTGTAATTACTGTTAGAAAGCGGAGAGAAAAAAAGGGAATTACAAAGAAAATGTTGGGTGAAGGATTGGCTACTAAAGGGAGGACACTTTTCTTTAAATATCTTGCAACAGCCAAAAAGCAATTGAGCACTCACAAGCACTGCTACACGATAAAAAGAATTGCACTGATACAATTAAATATAGTTCTTCTCACTAAAAAAATTGTAACAAAGTAAACACAGTAGATCTACACACAAAGATGTTTTCTCCGCGATGCTCTGCGACAAACAGATGCACTGATGGTTTGGACTGACCTCCCACCCGCTCTCCATACACATGTTAGTTCAGCTTGAGAGCTTTGGCAGTCCACAGTCCAGTTTGATGGAAAGTCAAAAGTCCATCAGTTCTAACTGATCAGTCCACCGTCCTTACATTAACGATCAGTCTGAACTGTCAATTCTGACTTAACATTTGTGTGGCCCTTGACAGATAATTGTAATTGGTACATATCCGCAAAACGTGAAAGGTACTAAAAAGATAGTTTTAGGGCCAAATCACCCCAATCGTAGCATATGTCTGCTAGCTATGTTTTGAAATATCGCTCGCCAGCTTATTAAATGGGACCATTCACACTGCACACTAGGGCTCGTATGTATGCTACATAAATATCGCAAGCTTATGCCAGAGAACGATATTTTGGAAATATCGCCGCTTGGTTTCGGTCAGCGCATGCGCAACTCGCTCACACCACACCATGCCATTCAGAAAGACATCCCAAGCCACATTGACCCAAGAGACTGGTGTGGCTAGCTCCAGCATAGTCTGTTGTGAATTGACACATCGGTTACATTCCTGCAGACCTATACTACGCTTGGTGTGTAATGACCTTTAAGGACGATCTTAAAATCTAGATTATGTATTCGACACATTTTCATTTATCTAAATCAGGGGTTTTTAACTTGAAATTGTCTGAAGACCACTTTAGAATCCACAAATCTAGTGGCGGACCACATCATAATAGACTAATTTTTGTCAAGTTATACAAAAACGAGAACAGTAATGTAATTAAAAATGAAATAAGGGGTAACTAAAACATGCTTCGATACGTACTAAACGAATTTTAAGACTAAAATAGGCCATTATTATCTTTGAAACGTCAACATAATAAGGTAGACGTAAGAAAGAAATTAAACATGAACATCAGTTGGTGCTTTAATGGATTTTTCTCATGCAAGTCAAAACTTTCCGTTTCTCGGCTATAACACCAATCTTTATTACAGTAGATTACTTTTCCAAGAAACTTCATGGACCACATAAAAAGTCATCGCGAGCCACTAGTTTGAAACCCCCGCTCTATATTATAGCGCTACTTGAACTGTTTTTAGATTTTATTAAAATTGTTGGTGATCTTGGGAAAGTAAAGGGTGTGGGGTAGGGGGGGACAAATGTGTCTCACTTGCGCTTTTATTCCCTGGGTGCACCACTGTGTTCAGAATCGAATCAAGAGTATCCTAGACTTGTGGTTGACCACTCTAACCACTTTGCCACGGAGATTGGGATCCATCCAGATCAAGTTGTTGTTGTTGTTGATGTACTCTTACTCTCGCTCTTTGAAAGCTGTCTTTATTTCAGACGCTTAACCGGCGTCTTGCGCGTCACTTGTCATTGCACTGAGTTGATCAGTTCAAGGCTCCCGTCATCACACACACACACACACACACACGCGCGCACACACTTGAACTTGTTCGCGACTCTCTTTATTGACACACATGCGCGGGGAGGTTGTTTCATACTCATCGTCCTGCCCCGTCTCCTTTAATTAAAGCTGGGCTGTTACAATTATTACCCCCACACGGACAAAGGCGGTGGTGTATTCTAGATCGACCGATGGCTTGGGTTAGAAACCCTCTCGTGTGTACCAAATAGTTTTTTTAAATGATTTCCCCCTCTACTTTCACACATGTGTGGGTACCTTTCCTCCAATACAACCTTCCTCATCCCTACACATTAATGTTAGTATGTGGATAGTCCGGACGGGTAGTAAGATGTGGAACACACAAAAATAAATAAAGGAGAAGGCCTACACTTAACCAATTGTGAATAAAAGGGCACACGCGTGTTTCTGGATTAAGCCATCGTTATAGGACACTTTCCTAACTAAAGGTTTTAAGTGAATGGCAAGGATTCAATTGGTGCTTTTAAACAATACTTTGCAAACCGTTATTTTGGCTAAGTTGTTTTAATAGTCGACACACGTCTGGACAACCCTAGTTAGATTTCAAGTAATGAAAACGATTTCTATCATTTTTTTAAAGAGTTTATCCAGTGAGCCATTTAGTAAACGTTTAGGCGCTAGGGCTAGACGTATACTATCCTTGTTTAAATTAGTTTGTAAGTCGTGCTCTGATATGTGTGTGCCCTCTTTGGTGGCCGCGTGGCCTAAGGCGTCACTTTTGCAATAGATTAGATTGCTGATGACTGGAATATTGAGATTCGATTCTATTTGGGTGTACTGAGGTTGTTTCTAAATGTTATTTCAATCTCCCTATTTGCAAATGTGGATACACTTCTTTTAAACTCAACCTTCCTAATCCCTAATACATTAGGCGAATTAGTAGGCCTACATAGGAATATAATTCAAACGGGTAGTAAAACACGAAGATAAAAAAAATAAGTGACTAGAAAGTGTACTTTAAATATCCAAACTAAACAAAATATACAGTCTTGGTTTTTTGATTGGGAATTTTTATCTTTTGTGTGTGCAACACTTAGAAACAAATTTCAAATATAGTATTCGTATAAAACAATATACTTTACTAAAGCGCGTTTACTGTCGAGTAAACAACGAGAAGAGCTAAAGAGTAATGTATTTACTAAACAAAATCGAAAAAGAGGAAGCTTGAATCTTTTTCAAATTTGGGTGCGAAATGTCGTAGAAAACAACATCCTTGTGGTCAATCAAAGATACATGGGTTTGCGATCCATATAAATCCTCCGAGCTTACAAATTACTCCATCCCCTAATCATCACATACCATCAGACTAGCTTTTTATCATCTTTAAAAGCGGGTAGATCGAAGATTTTGTATTCACTCGTGAAACAATAAGCTCATTTTGTGTTGTTGGTTTTTTTCGTTGTATAATATTTCTGGCAGTAACTAACTGTTTAATGCAAATCAGGGCGTTGTTCCATATCGATCTTTATCTGCCTTGAACGGGCAGCTAGCATGCAGCTGGTCGAGCGCCTAAGTCACAAATCAAATTATATCGATCACTCGTGCGCACGCCGGAATATGGACCAATTTGTCCAATTAGAGCGTGAATTAAATTGAGGAGGTTCTAAGGCAATGTGTAAAAAGGGGGGAAGGGGATAAAACGAAACGTTACAGACATCACTATTATAGTGTTGCTAAACTAATTGATGTCTTGACACTGTACAATTACATGCTCGGCTATATATGGCTATAATACCAGAGGCCGTGGTTTATTACACCAGAGTAATTCTGTACCATTTGACACGAGAACTAACCTCAACTGCAACACAGCTAGGTGGAACATTGCTCCTTTGTTTTGGTTTTAATTAAACCGCAGCGGTGAGCACGTGGAATAAATGTTGGGCTCATCTTGTTTGGTTTGCCAGGGGTGAGAGGGCCGGGGCTTGAAACTCAGCGGGGCGTACTCGTATCTTTTCTTAAGTTTCCTTTCTTCTCCTTCCACGTGAATGTTAGTACATTTAATCCTAATTTTACCTCCCCCGTCATTTCTCCATCAGCCTAGTTTTTTTTAAAAGTACCATGAATATAAAGGTTTTTTTAAAAGCGTATGAGGCATATTTGACCGTGAGAGATAGACTGTTCAGTTCGGTCGCTTTATGTATAAACATTTAGCCGTTCTTTGGGAACAGAACGTTGTCCAGGGTGCGCCTTGAAGATTGTTTACACGTCTTACTCGCAATGAGGTGACGTGATGATAGTGATTATGAAGGTGTGGAGCCATTGGAAATCTTAAACCTAAGTTAAGCCTAACTAACCTGACCATGGTTACCATAGATGCAATACCCCTCTCGGAAGAATACCTATATTTTCATCGTGAATCGAAACTGGGACCTCTAGATAGGTATTTTGTAAGTCGTGCTCTTATATATCACCGTAATGTCCATTAGATACTTTTTTTAAACTTACATTGCCTTTGATTTCTAGAAGTACAATGTCATGTTTTTCCTCTACTGATAGCTTGTAGTTGGTAATATGTATTTAGCTTTCTAGACTATATTGAGCCTTAAGTAAAAAGATATATAGAGCTAGCAATACACATTTAAACCTTGAAGGTGAAAGTGCATTAAGTAAACTAGGATTGTTGAAAATAATCAAGAAAAGATGTCCCATTGAGGATGAAGTTCCTACTTTCTACACGTGTAATAACCTAGATGTAACAGTCGTCACATATGCACTCATGCTACTCGTGAATTACGAGTTCCAGCTTTCAGTCTCTCAGTTCTCGTCTGTTTGATATATTATTCATGTGCTCTGGGGATAGAGTCGTGACAGTTTGTCACTGAAATCCATAGAAAGTTTTTATCAGGTTTCGGGGCTCACTCCTTCCTCAACTTCCTCATGCTCTGCAACACGCAGGTCTCGGTGCTTAAATGTAGCCTCGCAACTAAATACCTTTTGCTTACTTGGCATACAACCATTGGGCTAGTCTTGAAACAGTTTCGCTTTTATATAAAATATGTGTGATAATTTCAAATTAACCCGAACCGGTGCCCATGGAGTTAGAGCCATTTTAATGCCGTTGCACTTGGTTGCTGTTGAAAGATGTGTCGAGGCTTGAATCCCGGCCCGAGTGCATGGGATAGAAGTGCTTTCGCCACGTGTGATGGATCACTTTGGTATTACCATCTAATGCTGTTGCACTTTCTCATACGTATCCTTTATATTTAGTTATCAATAACCTTTGTAACAATTTGTGAATGTGTGGAATGCCGTGGTTCGGATCCCACGTTAAACTGTAGATCCTTCATTTCATCTCCCAATAATCCTACACATTAACATAAGTGCGTATAACCCGAACGGTTAGTAAGATGCTGTGCTAATAATAATAACCTTTGTAACCGCATTGGTGGGCATGAAGACTAAATTTCATGCTCATTCAATCTGGTTTGGGGGTGATGGAAAGGTCGTGGTTTGAATCTCTGTCGGGTGTTCTTAGGGTGTGGTTTGTTTTCCCCCAAGCGGTTTCTCGCCTTCACTTATGAATGGGAGTACATTTATTCTAAATTCTCCCTTCCTTGTACCTACTCTATTCGCATAACCTTGGTGGATAGTATGATGCTTTGGGGGGAAATGGTAAAAAATTAACCTTTCTGTTCAAAGTACTTATAAAAGCAGTTCGTCTGTGAAATGTTAAAATAAAATTGTTATTCTGTTTGACTAAACTGCAACTTCGTCGAATTCCTTTAGATCTAGCTATGCTTCCTAGACAAGAATAAAAAAAAGGCCTCTGGTTTGATCTTCTGATGGGGCTAAAGAACATAATATTCTGGTATTAACTAATTCTGTGGTGCTAATTTTACATCTATAGAGATAAGTGAGTTGTACTAGGTTAAATTAGTTTTATATTCATTTGTTGATATAACTTTAGTGTTCAGAAAGTGTACGTCGAAATAAAGGTAATAACCAAAACGTAGCTCTTCGCTACTGATAATATCAAGAAGTGGTCTGAATTAACTTGACCGGGATGTACTCTGCTACCTTCTCATCTGGTCCACCAAGTAACTCGAATACGGTCTTGTGATGTTGCACGTGACCTACTTGGACACGTGCGATATGGCATCCTCGTGCTGACCGCGGACCAAATAATCACGTGACGCAGCAAGATGGCTTCCAGTTTAATTTGATATATTGCGCCTTTGTGTTCGGATACCACCATTTTCTAACCTCAAGCCACTTTTAAGCTGCTTTTTTTTTATATTTATTCTTTTCTAATTCAAATAGTTTGTACAAACAGGGTCGACTTGTTAAAAATGGCAGAGTTTCAACTTATTTGGTAACATTACATGCAACTCCTGAATCATTATTATAAGGATTGGAGTAAGTGTTATTTTGTACAGTGCTCTATTGAACGTGCAAAGAGATGACTCATAAGGTCTGCATAGTAATTGTTCGTCCACCTTCTAGCATGATGTATTTAGTCACCTTGAAAAATGTACGTAAGTGTATTCGAACACAGTCAAACACTGTTAAGTACATCCTAAATTAGATACACTATTGAGGGGTCATTAAGATAAGTTAGTTTTAGCACCTGTTCATGGAATAAGTACGAGGAAGATACGTAAGAGAAAATGTACTTGCATTTTCGTGGAGAGAGCGTCGGACAATTGTTGGGAAAAACCATCTTAATTACACTCGGCTGAGATTCGAACCTCCCCACCTCCCCTTCACCCACAAAGTGTATAATACCCTCCGTATTCTGGCTGCCCTACTAATAAGTGTCGCTAAAGATGGGTGCAGTTATCAGGACTCACACTTGCTTAAAACTGGGCTTTGTTCAAGGTTCGGTGAAAAACAGATAACAGGATAAGTACTTTTGTACATTCATAACAAATTATTATGTGTTAACATTGATTGTCAAAGGGTTCAAGCTGAAAATGAGATTGTTAGCTTATATCTTATATCTGATAAACTTCGATAGTAATAACAGTCAAGTTTCTTGAAACATACTTTTTTTGCGATATAGTTAACATACTTATTTTTAGCACTGAACGCAAAATAGTTATAAGCCTGTCCAGTGTTCATATATTATAAAATATAAATTATTGAATTTCATCTGGATAAATATTTTTTAAATATGAAAAACAAGCTTTTTGTGTGAACTGAGTCTTATTTCTCGTGCGGGTTCTCTGTATATTTAGACTAAAAATAGGGATGGAGAAGATAGAGATTTAGAGAAAATGTTTCCCACATTTACTTAGAGGGAGAATGGAAAATCTTTTATAAACAGACTACCAATAAACTCCTGGCCAGAATTCAAACCCTGTAATTAACTGTTTAGATCACCCTTAATCTACTTATCTAAGTTCTCTTATGGCACCACCACTGATCGATGTGAGAAACGTCTGTCGTTAAATTCTATTCTTATACCTGTACTGTTCTAGTTTACAACTAAATGTAGAACTTTTAAAAGTAAACAGCTGCGTCCTAATATTACATCTTTATTACCTACGTGAGAGCTTACCCCTACACGGGATGTGGTAACTAGGTTTCTTTAGTATGACATCTGCGTTTTGATTATTTTCAAGGATAGAACGTGATACAATTAGATTTTCTCAGAAATAGATGTTTACCATGCAACCATCACCGAAAACAAAAGATTTTTGTTTTTAAAATAATGTTCATCAACTAAAGCTACACGATTTTCCGTGACCTTGGCGTTTTTCTAAATGTTCTTCCAATAAAATCGGTCCGTTTGTGAAATATGATTTAATTCCGTGCCGAATGTAAAAACAGACCTAATGTTGTTTGTATACACTTTAATCTTAACTCCTCTTCAAAATATTGACTTTGGAAATCGGAATGTTTTAAAACTATTTTCAAAACATATACTGATTCGAAATTTATATTTACAAAATTAAAAATTAACTAAACAATCTCTCAAATATATTTTTTTATATAAAATAATTAATACATTATTTTATGATTTTGCTTTGGCAATTTTGTATTCCTGCTTTGATTGATTTTGGTTGATGTTACTTTCGTGAATTTAATTATTTTTTGTAGACAACGAAAAAAAAAATACTTTCGCATGTTGTTTTTAAATGTGTTGCCTGTGGTCGTGATACGAGTGCCTGGCGTCCATGCCAGTCCTTTCTGACGGAAGAAAGAGTATTATATTGTGTCTGAGAGAACAATTTGCAACAGCACAGCTTGAAGTGCGCGCACACACACACACAAAAGAGAATAATAACATAATTTCTTGGAAGTGGCCAGAGAGCTGCGGTCGGTTGAAACCCAGAGATCGCGAGATTGTTGTACTGCCAGAACAAATTAAAGGGGGACCTTTAAAAACATTGTCAGCATTGAACGACGTTCCTATTATTTCAAGTGCCACGCGTCGCACGCATTCGCTTACCACGCCATTCACAAAGCACACTACTATTCTAAGGATATAAGATAATGGAGATGAACTAAAGGAAAATACACCAAAGTTCATAAGAAGAAAAGACTGAAAACTAAAGAATTGAGAAAATAAATCTCCAGTGCACCCGTTTGAGATTTTGGTATTCAAATTCGGATACAGGTATGCGCATCACTAAATCAACTCTGTTGGTTTTATTGTAATTAACATAAAGCGTAAGGGGACGGGCATACTTGGCGACCTGGTCGCCAAGACGTCAAATAATGTTATTTATATTTATATGAAAGGCCCAAGTCGCTCACGTTTGCGACCATGTCGCTGTCGTTATAGAGGATCACCCTGGTAAAAAATAGGCGTAATGGCGTACTGGTCGCGGTGACCATGTCGCAATTGTGACCATAGCCTAAGTTTTTTGGGTGTTAATTCCGTCTGAATGGACCAAGGTTTTTCAAAAAAGTGTCACACTTTCCCTCCACCCAAATAAATGCAAGTACATTTCCTCCATCTTTTACCATTAATGTAGATAAGCGGATAGCCCGGACGAATACTAAGGCACAAGAACAAAAAATATTATATTTGAGATGTTTTCAAAAACTAATATTCATAAATCACATGTTTATTTGAGAACTGAACTTTTTTTACGCCGTAACTTTTTCTAACAGCCGCATTTAATTACACTAATGGGAAGAATAAATATACCCTCACCCTTTTGGAGAGAAATTGGAAAATACTACACGTAAAAAACTATTTACACCCGGCCAGGAATCGAACCTTTAAATCTTCACTATTGGAAACTAGACTAGACAAGCTTCCTCCTTCATATTAACCCCGAAACAAAAACAATTGTGCAATATCGCATTTTTATTGTTAGTAAGATTGATTTATAAACATAAGGCTAAATCATTTCTTCACACAGACAACGAAAATAGTTAAAGATGTTATTGTGTGGGTTTTGCTAGGAGCTCTAACATAAATCACTGATTTTTTATATATCTTTTGTACGCGGGATTATCTAAACTTACAGTGGTCTGCCTAACTACTCGAAAATACCAACAAACACCAACTTGTTAAGTTTTTGTATGTCTACTCATAGGCTTACATAAAATAAAAATTATCGGTTTTTTTTAGTGAATTAAAGCTGTGCTTCATAGGTTTATCGGGTATAAGTGCTTTGAACTTTTTCTTAACAGGACTAGCTAGACGACCTGTTAAAGTTATACGCATGATAATAATCTAACAGGGTAGGGATGAGGAAGTAAACATTTTAGAGGTAATCTACCGCATTTGCTTGGATGGAGAGTGGGAAACTATTTATGAAAAAACTCTCATTATACCCGACTGGGTTTCTAACCACGATCTCGCCGTCATTAACAGGCCGGTCTAACGCGAGGATGACGCCTTAGACGGTTCGGCCAATGAAGTGGTTTTTAAACATTTCTTAATTCCACCTCAAACACACTTTGCTATCGAGCTTAATTAAGCTCATATATGACTATACTGCGGAGACATTATGTACGAGTTCTGTTTCGAAATATTAAATTACCGTGGTAAAAACATGGGGCACATTTTATGTTGGGGCTGTGGGCAAGACGACAAACTATCCTGTCATTTAAAAGGAAGTTTCGTTGTGCTTGTAAGGTTATGTATTACCACAGTTTCTCTTCTGTTGACTCACGACCTCAAATGGGGGAGTTTCAGGGAAACCACGTTGCCTTGAAATACGTGCTACCGTTGAGTTGTGTGCTAGGAATGTGACCCATGGGGCTACTCGTTTATTTAAACATGTCTCCTGAGTGCCGATTGCAGTTGACACGAAACAGTCGACAGTGCGTGATGTAAACTAAGTAGGCCTAGATTAGTGGGAGGAGATAACGCCTTAACTTGAGACCTTGGTTCGAACTCTCCAAATTGTGAGGGCAAGGGTGGAATTTTGTTTACCATATTCACACACAAAGCTTAAACAAAGTAGCCAATCTTTTCTCTATTTACGAAAGCTAACACAGCTATTTTCTTAAAAATAATTATATATTATATTCCCTTTTTTAAGGTTAGCTAATTTGTTGCTCAACGCTACAGTCCTAAAATATATAGATATTAAGGTGTGTTTTTTTACATTTATAAGTTACTTCTTAGTTTTATCTTTCTCATTCCTATCCAATCAGTTCAAATATGCGGGTAGTCCTGAGAGGTAGTAAAACATTGTGGCTTGGAAGGGGGAGTGGGGGAGGGGTGTGAAGGTTGCTACGTCAGGTTTTTGTTATTTTTGCGTCACTTATTTTAAGTTGAAATGCAGACATTACGTGCTCACATTATGATAAGTGCTCCACGTTTCTAAGTTTGTTGAGAGGGCCATATACCAGAGTCCTGAAAAGCATAACAGACACCCATAAAACATTCGTCATTTAAAAATGTGTTTGATATTTCAAAATATGGTTAATATCAAAGTGGAGGAGAAAGGTATCAACATATTCCTCTATAGGATTAACAACATAAACATTCTAATTTTTATAGTTTAAAAAAAATCATTTAAAGGTGAAATTATATTATTTTCAACAATGTTTTACGCGAAATATGTTGGTTTTGAGGTAAAGGTAAATCGTTAATTACATAGAGCTAGCCCTCCTTAAACAACTGTCTTTACATTTATGTTGAAAACAGAAAACAATAAGATAATCTACAAGTAGGTATTTTAGGGGGTTTGAAGCTTTAGATCTGCCATTCCTACAAGAAATACCTCATTGTGAGGATATTTCCCTTCTATTAGGCAGTGTCCGGATCAAATAAATTTACCGAATTTTACTGGTTTAGGAGGTGACGTTGGTGAACCATAACTTGTATCAATCCAAGATGTGATTGTGTAATTTCGAAAGGAAAAAAACAACAACGTAAATTTGAGTTAGGATTATAATAGGGGATGGATGATACGTGGCATCACGTGGTCCCTACTGACTATATAGCCCGCTGACCACTAACCTAGTTATTCCCCCCTCACCCCCTAAGGGGGTACCAACATCGCGCGTCCACGTACTGCGTGGGAACGCCTCTGGCTCCTCGGCCCGAGCGGGAAATTACTCGCATAACTTGAAAACTCAAATGTAACTTGGTTGTCAGGTAATTATCATATCAGCCCTACTGTGGTTTCACTTAAATTAATATATATTTTCGCACGCTCTAATTTAACTGTCATGAACGCGCTTTTAATTGCACGTCAATTTGTGGAAGTGTGCTCAAGTTTATTGATTCTATTAAAAATATTTAAAAAACAACATAACTATCGGTTTTGGTGAGAGCTTGTCTCGTTAAATTTTGATACTTGTGTTTTTTTACGAAGAAATTGGTGGAAATTTCCTGCCTAGGGTTCGGCCAGACTGACAAGCGTGCGAGCGCGTAATTAGCAGACCCTAGTTCATTAGAGAAGATGTCTCTGTCAAAGACACTTGGTACATCTCTGCTCCTCTAAAATTCTTACAACAAATATTTTTAATGTACTGAAGTGTTTTAAAATCAGATTAGCCGCACCAGTGGTGGAATGGTGCGTTGCACTCCATAGCTTTTGACTGGGAGGTAAAGGTTCGAAGGCTCAATGAACTGAAGGTGATTCTTAAAACGTATTTATTTAACATTTAGCACCGCGTCTTACTACCCATTCGGGTTATACGCTTTAAGTACTAATTACTCTAATGGATTAGGAATTGTGAAGGTTGAATTAGAGAAAGTGAACCCGCATTTGCGTGGAAGGAGAATGGAAAACCATTTAGGAAAAACCACCCCCAGTTCACCCGACCGAGATTCTAATTTCGATCTCCCCATCCTCAGCAGTAGAGCTCAACACGACAAGCGCGTTAGCCAACTACGCCACCGAGGCGGGTACTTATTTATTGTTGTGGTTTTTTCATACTCTCCAAACTAATGGTGATTATTATTTGTAAAGGCCCACTTTGACTATAATATTGAAGTATTTTAACATATCGGGCTTACATATATGTATGGTCTTACCAATTAAATTAGGCCATTAATTGCAAATGTGTTAAGGCTATCACTGATAGAAAAAAAGTCAAATATCATGTCAAAATGAGAAGTTTCCCAGTACTCAATGAACCAACATAGAATAATATTGCCTAGCGCCTGTAAACTAGACTGTAGCGGGTCGAGCGCGCGCTCGCTCGCTCCAGTGTGGCCACCTCCCATTACAACCAATGTGTTCTATTTTATATTTTAGTCGCTCGCGCGCTCAGTCTGGCCGCCCCCTAAGCCATTTGCCCTGGACTCTAATCCCTGACTTCTCTGTCGACGCTTACTTGCCTTTTATTACAAGCATGCAGCTACAGCGTGTGACTACATTGTGACGGCGGGGAATTAAATTATGTCTCTTTAATTTCTCTCAGTTTATATACATGCTGGAAATATACATATGCGTGACTAGGCTACATCACTCGTAGCCCAGTTGTCGGGAAAATTAACCACTACTTATATAACTTTTCCCGGGGGACGCCCGAATGTACTGCTCGTACATTCCTTCCGTAGAGGCTCTTTTTATGTCCCGATGAGATGAGATGAGCTGAGCTGATAGTGATAGGGTGTGGAACCAATAGAAACTCTTAACTTAAATTAAGGCAATTAAGGCTAGTCAACCCGACCCTGTTGACCTTTGGGATAATTCTCCTTTTATGAAGATTACCCATGGCACCAGTCGATAATCGAACCCCACACCCCTAGGTTCGTAGCCAGGTACGCTAACCACTATACTATAGGGATGGTTGCTGGAGAAAATATAGATAAATGATTATTTACCTACGTGTTTTAGTTCCCCTAAAAACTGTTAAAACTAAATTTTTTATGATTAAAAATAAATCTCTTTGTAAATTAGATTTTTTTTTAAATATCACAATTATTAGAAATTTAGTTGTTCAACTTTTAAACATAATCTTAATACCAGTTGCTATTTTTTGATGAAATGTATCTAATTGATAGTGTAGTGTGCCTTGACAATTTTAGTGACTTGTTCAGTGTACCGTGAGTTATAAAAGGTTGAAAATATTTGTATTAACTGAACATATTAATATAATTTTAGAATTGTTTGTAAAATCGTTCTTTACTCGAAAACATTCAATTTTTCTATGTTATTTTAAAACTGTCAATTCACTTTTGTCTTGTTCAGTTCAACTGTAGGGAGTATATTATGCTCATCACAAAACGTAAAATAATATTTGAGGATGTGATATATCTGTTTACACATTGCTTAGATTGTTTACAGAGTATAAATAGCGTGTCATAAATTATTTTAATGTACATTTCCTTACAACACGTAATAACACAATTTTATTTCGAACTTACCCGTCTCGGTGGCGTAGTTAGCTAACGCCTTAGTCTTGTTAAGCTAGACTGCCGAAGACGGTAAGATTGAGGTTCGAATTTCGGTCGGGTGTTCCGTTTTTTTATCTTCCTAAATAGTTTTCCACTCTCCCTCCATGCAAATGCGTGTTCACTTTCTCTAAATCCGACCTTCCCTTTTCATAATACAATAGCGTAATTAGTACTTGAGCGTATAACCCGAACGGGTAATAAGACGCGGTGTCATATAATAATTTCAAACCTATTGTTGAGTCTGAACCCCACGTCTATTGCCCGCGGCTTACACAAGAGCCTATAATAAATCTCTTTATAATCGACTTTTTGAGTGATACACATTTTTACAACACTTCATATTTTATAACAGCATCCAGAGTGGCTTGGACGTTTAAAGGTAATAAACTATCTGAGTTGGTTTTATCTTGATGCCCAGTCTTAGCAATATCTTAGGCCCATCCTATGACGGTCCAATGGCACTACGCGTGTCTATTAGCCAAACCAATTCAGAAGTCAATGGGCATACGTTGACCCACAATGGCCCACCTCTGACTCGACAAGACAGATGCAAACTGGGCCGCCCCTAAAGGTGAATTTTATCATGTGATGCTCTTTTCTCCTTCCACTAAAATGTGGCTGCATTTCCTCCTACTCGCCCAGAGCTTAATCGATAACAATGTAATGTAAATATATATTTAAAACTAAGTATAGATATTACTGACTTAACAAATCATGCTATAATGCACTAAACGCCCATACAACTATTTAAAACTGGTTTTTATATTGCTAAAACGTTTAGTAGACCCAAAACAATCCTCTTGAATAATAATAATAATAACAACAATAAGTGTTTAATTCGAACGGTTAAGGTGCTAAAAAAGTTATAATAATATCTGATTCATTGGCAGCATGTTCTGAAGCGTCACTCTTGCAGTGTCGGTGTTGGGGATATCGGGGTTCGAATCTCGGTAGGGTGTAATAAGGGTGGTTTTTACCGAATGGTTTTCCACCCTATCTCCACGCAAATGCTAGTATACTTCTTCTAAAAATGATCTTCCTCACCCTTAAAATCATTAGCGTAATTAGTACATAAGCGTATAGCCCTAGCAGTTATTATTATTATTATTATTATTATTATTATTATTAGCACCGCGTCTTACTACCCGTTCGGGTTATACGCACTTATGCTAATGTGTAATGGTAGGGTGATTGTGAGATGAAATGGAGGACCTACAGTTTAACGTGGAATCCGAACCATGGTGGAGGCCTGGCATTCCCCACATTCACAAGATGTCTTGTCAGAGGTGAAGGAAGGGTTTGGCAATCAGATAAATCTGTGCCGGGACCGAGGATTGAACCCCGAACCTCTGCACAGATGTTACACCTTATCCTTAGACCGCCAGGTCACCTATATAGTGGGTAGTAGGACGTGGTGCTAAAAATACATATTTAAAAAAACCTATAAGTATTGTATTGACTACCAACATACACACATCCTCTGTTTGAATAGTTTCTTAGTATGAAATTTCCACACGTGTATTAAACTTTAAACATTAGCTAGACATTTTGAAATATTTCACTTATAGCTACCAAAAAAGGTAGTAAAATGGGTGGTTGATCGAAGGAGTACTGCCTATACTTAACATTTTACTTGCAATACACGATTTAAGAGCCGAGACTAAGGAGCTCATTCGAATGACAATAGTTCGCCCCAAGAATTTCATTGCTTCTAAAAACGGTTAATTCGACTGAGCTTCATTGACCCTTAAGGTGGGGATGTAGGAAACGCGAGAAAAAAAACACCCTGTTTTTGGAGTTTTTATAGTAAAACATTTTTTGGCAAATATTTTTAAAATATTTCTTCCGCACAAATATAAAGTTTTAAGTTCCTTCACAAGGTGTTATCAACAGTTGTTGAATATCTGTCATAAGCATAGCGGCATCAGATGACAAACTTTTTAAATGAAGAGAGAACGTTGTCATTACATTCCAGGACACCCTTGACAGATATCAACAAATGTTTATATCACCATTTGAAGAAAATTAAACTATATGTTTGAACTGGAGCAATATTTGATTTATTTTGACAAAAAAAAGTGTTTTGCTATTAAAACTGCACAATTTTTGTTACCATAACTCGCGTCCTCTCTCATAGTAAAGTATTTGACATAGTAGCTTAATTTGTACATTATATGTTTATAGGATAATATGTTAATATTAGCAACTGATTCGCTGCAAGGGATTGTCCCGGTTGTTCAAGGTCAGCTGATTGCATGTTTGTGCTATATCTACGCCAATAGTTTCAACCACTTATGTTCGGGAAGGAGGGCATTGTTTCATGCTCTTGGTACAAATAAAAAAAAGCCCCTATTTTATACTTCGCACAAAAATGGAAGAATTCAAAGAGGCGTGGGAATCACGGTCTCTCTTAAAGGTGTAATATAGAATGCCCCGCCGCAAAACTGCCTTTATTACAGGGTTTGCGTACTACAAAAATATGAATAAACAATAAAATGGCATGACCTTACTCATTGGTCTTTAACATTTATCCATATTACAGATTTTTTTTTAAACTGGATCGCCCTGGAAAAGGCATGTAATTTATTAATTCAAGTGTTTTTTTTATCATGTTTGATTTATTGTTCGCTTCGTAATTTACATTTGAAAAATAAAATAAAAAAGGAAATAATTTTGTCGAGGTCATGTCTGTTAACTTAAATTCGTTTTGCCTGCTAGAGGATTGTGTTTAAGTTTAATTTCCAACTGATCCTTGGTCCCTGCTGCGTGTATATTGATATGTGTACTATGTGTTGTGAACTACTTTAAAACTTACCGCACATCCGAACGGAACGCAAATAACATTTTTGACTACATGCATTTTAATGGAGGCCTGCACACTGTATTGGACCGGAGACAAACGAATCGTTTTCACAGGAAGAGAATATTTAGACTTTCCGAAGCTACGCGCATGCGTCTTCAAGACTGGAATACTGCATCTTCCTTTTACACTCGCACTCAGTTATACACCTGTTGATTGTCGTTTCTTGCTCCTCGACTAGTTTTGTTTATTTTTTAAAATGGGTTTGTATGAATAAATAATTTTTAAATAGAGAAAATCTTTGTTTCCTTATATTTGGTTCACTCAGCTGTAATAGTTCACAAGAGTTTGGTAACTCAAACGAAAGTATAGGGGGGGGGGGATGTTGTTAGGTATTAAGTGGAGGAATAAGGTTTGTTCTATAATCCATGCTGCATTTATGTCGTGCACGTGAATTCTTTAGGCTGCTTCTTCCTCTTCATCGGCAGCAAGGCAGAGAATATCCCCCATTGACTTTTCTTCACGGCTGCCATAACTAATAATCACTCAAATAAACGAACTCTCTTTGGTTTCTAACTTCCGACTGACATGCATTCCGGGAACCAATTCGCCAATGTGAGGATAAAACTCGTCGTTTATAAGGTTACAATTCAAAATTGTTCCGATCCTATTCAGTGTGAGGCAAACTTTATAGCTTGCAGGGGGACGGCTAGGTGGTTTGTCTTATGCTACCGTCCACAACGTGGGTCATTTACATAATTGTGGTATTATAAACTACCTTTCACTCCCTCCCGTGGCATTTTTATATTTTGGGCTGTCAAGGTCGCTATCTCTTGCGAAGTTGCCTAAAACTTAAAAAGGTTAGCTCTCCGAGATCACAAGTCTGTGTTTGGAAATGTGTTAATTACAGGCTCAGTTTGCCGGTCATAGACATCTGCATTCTATGTTAATCTGTTTGTTTATTTTTCGGTGGTCTGAAAAGAAAGTAGAAAATTGCATTCAACATTTATTTTAGGATGCTTTTTGTCTTTCTACTATTTGTCTACGCATCCTACAGTAAGCTGTTCGCTACAGTCTTTACATCTCCGAGGTCTTGGAAAACTATGCATGTCGCCTTGACAATGCTGATCAGCCATCCTCCCAATATTTAAACAACCCAGTAATTCTGCCAACCTGATTGCAGGAATTCACTTGTTTGGATACAGTTGCCATCTATTTTGAGATCTGCAAGCTCTACGCCGCCAAAGAGGATAGGCAAACTCTAAATGCCCCTCGACTTACCTCTGGGAATAAAATACGTAAGCCTATTCTTGCTATTTTTACTTCTTTCAAACATATTTAAGGTGTATACGTTGTCTAAATAACCACCCCATAGGTTCACTAGCAAGACACAACTTACGCTCAAGGTAGAAACAATTAAATAAATGACACCATAAACTGTGCGCCAACTTATTAGGAACGCTATCTATTATAAGTGAGGCTCGTTAGAGACATTGCTAGTCGTAAGTCAAAATACCGCAACGGCGTAACTTGAATTCGTGTAAGTCGAGTATTTACCGTAATGTGCGCTGCAATCCCTTAAGATGGTACATTGTACTACCCCGTAAAACAATATTAATACTATATCAATGATTTTTACCACTTTGCCCCCATCCCGTCTTCCCCACTCGCCCTGCCAATGGAGCACGTGTTATTGTTTTATTGACCCGCAACGTAGCCGGTGGAGCCACCTGTTGGAACAATTCCCCAAAGACCAGACCGGAATCTGGGCGTGATGGCTTATAATTAACCCCAACTTGTTCTTGGCTAGTTTAGGATTCATCTCGCGTTGTCCTCACCGGTAGACTTGCGCGCTGATTACTGCGCGCCGTTAGCAGGCCTGTGATGATGCTTCTGCTTCGAACCAAGACGTGGGACGACGGCTTGTCTCTTTGCGAGAAAGATTTACAACAAAACAAACCGTAACTGGAATTTAAATACAAAAATAGCGAAAGGGATGGATTTTGTTCCTTCATCGCATGTCAAGTAGTTTCAGAAACTTTATTTGTTTTTATTTTGAAATTAAATTATATTCAAGTATCCCAATTGAGTTATGCATATTGGTTGAAACATTGTATGTGTAGTATAATATAGTATAGTATGATTTTGGTAGGAAGAAACTTTTAGAAAATAGAAACATACGTAAAAGTAGATCCACCAATTGGTCCATCTCTCATAAGGAAGGTTCTTCTTATTAAAATTAGACTCCATTATTCGTAAGTAGTATTATTGAATATATTTACTAACATATTATTTTATAATGTAGGATGCAATATAAATCAAACTTGCTAACACGCTATTCTTAAGTATGGTAATCTATTGCCTCACTCCTGACCCCCTAAGGGTCCCCCCCCCCCCC
>CABFVX010000066.1:221709-287512 GCA_902151425.1 Timema shepardi
CCCCCCCCCCCCAAAGAAAATGAATTTGTAATGATGGCCTAGAAGTGCTTTTAATTTTGATTCGGAAACATTTCAATGAAACTTTAAAAATTTCTCCTGTGGCTTTGTTGTTTTGATTTATAATTTCTCGATTAAATCGCAATGTTTCGGTTTTGTTCTCAACTTGAGTTTTAATTTTATCACAGTTTCAAAACATTTAGCACGCTGTTTTAAATGTTGTTCTACAGTTTTTTCTTACACTTATACATGGTTTATTTGAGGGAACATGAACTTATCTTATATTGTTGTGATAGGGAGTAATAAGAAGGGGGTAGAACATATATTCTTTTTAACAGAGTTTAATGTATTTAGGGACTGTAAAAACACTGTATTAATTGATTATCTTTGTTTCTTTCATTCAACTACCAAAGTAGTTATAACATTTCTATTTATTTAAACTTAAGTATTTATCGACATAACAGTGCGGAAAATACATGATAAGATAAGCGTAATGAACTTAAAGAAAATGTGTGTTTGGGTCGTTATGTGAATAATAAGACAGTGAAAAGGTAATGTTTGTCTTGCTATTTTAATCAGCGAAGCTAAAATATTGAGTACTAACTTTTTTCTTTGATAGAGCTGTTTATCTAGGATACTGGTTATACGTCACAAGTACTCGTACATCGAAATATTTCAATTGCCAAATTGACAACCTAGAATTGCGTTTATCTTGTGTAATTTTGACTACGAACGTAAAAACGTGACTTGTATCTGTCATTAATAGCAAGTGTCAGTCTCCTGGTATACACTTAAGGCCCTATTTAGGAGTGTGGATGTGTATCGCCTGAAACGAAGAAAATCTTTGAAGGTGGGAATGTAGGTGACGTGCGATAAACTAACATTTTTATAAGTAAATTACGAAGTCTCCCCAAAAAATGTAATGTGGTCTAAGGCGTCAAGCTTGTAAAATACTGTTTTTTGGTGATAGAGCGGTCGGGGTTTGAATATCGGCCAAGTGCACAAGCAAGGGGTGATTAATTTTAACTTTTAGTATATCACTGAGATTCTCCCATCCGCTTAAATATTAATTCAGGTGCATTTCCCCCTAAGCTATCCTTCTTATTCCTAACTTCTTGATTGTCGTTAATAGCAACAATTTGTTGTTAAACGTACGAATTAAAAATAATGAAAATGCTTTGTACATTTCGGTTTTTTGCTACAAAACATAGAGTTTAAAAACGATCATGTGTGCTTCTTTGTCTGAAAAAATTCCGCAACTAATAAAATAGAGCATTAGTATTCAGAGATACAATATAAATTATTTCGCAAGTGTTCAGAGAGAGACTATATTTAATTTCAATTGATAAATATCGGCCACTAGTTTCAATCATGTGTAACTCTGAGGTTAGCACGTTATCCTTATTCGAGCACGATGTACTTACTGATCAGTATCGATTCGATTTTATTGTCCCTCTGATTACTCTCAGGCTAATAAAATGATCAATTTTTCAACATGAAGATGAATTAAAATTTAAGTATAAAAATAATTTTTTGGATATAAATTTTTTGGTAAAGGTCGTTCAGTGCGACACTTGTCTATGTGACCTTAGCACTCATTTTATTCATTCATTATCACTAACTACATACGGGCTAATAATGGTTTAATACAAGGTGTATTATTTATTTATATATATATATATATGAAGGTAGATTTTCAAAGGGAATTTAATAGCGTTTATATGGAAGAAGAGCTGGAAAACGTTTAGGATAAAAACTCCCAAAGTACAGCTACTTGGATTAGAATTTTGACCTTCCCGTCACAGGCAAACCAGAACAGATAAGTTATACTTTTAGTCTGGGTGCACACCAACGCGGCTCCCAATCCATCCATTATTAAATTCGTCTCACAGACTTTTTGTCACTGCTCGTTCGAGCCATAAGCATCTCTACAAATTACGCTAATCTATTTAATATAAGAAAGGTTTAGTTTTGAGGAAGAGTGCATTTGCGTGGAGGGAAAGAGGAAAATTTATTTTAGTAAAAAAAAACCTTAGTACAGCCAACTTAGATTCGAACCCTGATTTGCCAGTCATTGACAGTCCAGTCTAGTTCATAAGTGACGCATTAGACCATTTGACCACGGAAGTGAGTTATCTTTGGTTAAGTGTTTTGTCTGCTCATGCCATTAAAGTTGGCTTATAATTGAAATGTTAATACGCCCTCTTTGTAACCTTGTGTTTAGAAAATCTGTTTTCATACTACAATTAATTTGGTATAATGTCGTTTGTCTGGCTGGTAACTTTTAAACGAAAGTTTGAATGAATAGAACAGGTTCACAGGACCATAGTAGCCTTCATTAAGGTAGGCGTATAGGAAGCGCATGTGAAGAGCAAATTTTTTTTTGTAGTTTTTATGGCAAAACTTATTATTTTGACCACAATTTATTTATTTAGCATAGCTTCTTACTACCCGTTCGGGTTATACGCTTAAGTATTAAATAAGTAAATGGATTAGGAAGTGTTAAGGTTGAACTTAGAGGAAGTGATCCTGCATTTGCGTGGAGGCAGAGTAGAAAACCGTTTAGGAAAAACCACCCCAATTCACTCGACCGAGATTCGAATCTCAATTTACCCGTCATCGGCATTCTGGCTCAACGTAAAACCAGCGCGTTAGCCAACTACGCCACTGAAGCGGGCCATAGCCAAAATTAATCAAATATTGCTCCAGTATAAACATAATTTAATTTTCTTCCCACGTTGATAACAACCGTAATTGAATGAATATCTGTCGTGGACATAATGGCATTAGATGACATTTTTTAAACGAAGAGAAAAAGTTGTCATTAAATTCCAGACCACCCTTGACAGATGCTCAACAATTGTTTATATCAATATATGAAGACAATTAAACTATATGTTTATACTGAAGAAATATTGGAATAGTTTGACCAATTTGTGTATAGATATACATATACTGCAAAAACTATGTATTTCCTCGCGTTCGCTTCACTCCCACCTTAATACCTAAAGGCCACCTCGCACGTTTCCACTAAGCTCAGCTCACTGTACAAGTTAGGTCATAGTGGAATACGTCAATGGAAAATTAATACCTTTCAGGATAAACGCAGTGTACAAGATAACTTTTACTACTGTACGCGATAGTTTTCAGGGGCCAATAGCCCCCCATACGTGTAACATTACCAATTAAAAAACACAATATACGATTAGCGATGAATTATCTTGCTGTCATGAGTCAATAATAAGCCTCCGCTTTGTTTCTTGGCTACGCGATACTAGGTCCTGTTAAACAAGTCGAGGCTCGTGCTACAGTTTATCGGTTGGTCTTCTGTCGAACATAAATTGTTCCAGGTAGAGGGTGTAAAACGCACAACTCAATTAACCAGGTTTCCGCCCTACTTCCACGCGATGTAGATGTAATCGGGTGGACGTTACGTTCACAAAATATTATGCTTTCACTTATTTCACTGAGGCGAGAAGAATGAACCGTAAGAAGATGGAAATATGTTTAAATTCAAGGTTTGATCATAAATAAAACAAATACTCTGTGCAGTGCTACTATTGTATTACATTGATCAAATTCGATATACACTCATGTCTCTTTAACACATCATTTGGATACATTCCGTTCGTTTTTTGTGGCCTATAAATTGACCCAAAATGTTGAAAACAATTTTTATTATATTTGTAGATCGAATATTATAAGCGTCGACCTCGGTGATCTTGGAGTGAAGTGCTCGTCTCAGGACCCAATGTTCGTGGGTTCAAACCCAGCCTACTTCGACGGATTTTTCTTGAGCGATAAAAATCTGTAGCAAAACTTCCTTTGGAGGGGAAGTAAAGCCGCCACCCTAGAAGGTATGTGAAAATACCTTTACAGGCAAAATTGGTAGCCCCTTTCAAGCCCGCTCATAGAAATGTGGTGTAGAAGGCCAAGAGACAATACCACACCACCTGTTCCCCAACATATGGTATTTCTGCCAAATAGTGCAGCCAGCTGAAGAGTTTAAGTGCATGCCCAGTTCCAGTTGTGTATAAATCCCATCAAACCAACCTTCGCGTTGTTGACTTAAGGCCCTCGGCCCTGTCAAGCGTAATTCTAAAATCTATTTTGTGGGAGGGTGAAAGGTGTGGCGTGACTTCACAACCGACCAAAGTATCCTTCCGCGCCAACAAGAACAGATAGAGGACGGAAATACTAGATGGCGCGAGCTACTGTGCAGGTCTTGCGGAAAAATCACACTTTTAGAAATATCAGTTTTCCCGGGAACGAAATTTTTATAGGAATATTTTCAACGCCCCTTCTAAGATAATCGATTTTTATTGATTGTTACATTTTCTTATTTTTGCTATGAAGCCGGAAGTTTTCTATTAAATGTCAATTTGATCTATATTTGAGCATTGTTAAAACTATAAAGGTGTGTATATAAAAAGTATAACTCGATCAACATGATTCTATTCTTGAACAAACCGTTCCCAAAAAGAAAATGCAAAACAATTTTTAAAAATCATGAAGATAACTGTTTGCTCCCATGGCTCTGCATTTCCACGCCAAATCAAAAGGGCCAATTGCCTTAAGAAAAATATGTTAGATGTACACATTTTTGGGGGGAAGAAATGAGAGGAATGCATTTTTTTAAACAAATCTAGTTCAACTTAACTCGCTCTACACTTGACTTAACCTGATTATATAAGAACTTAATATAGATTCTAAAAGATTCAAACTATAACGTAAACAATAACTTTGCAAATAATGTAATAAAACTTTTCCTTTAGTACCGCGTCTGAGTACTCATTCGGCTTATACGCTTATGCATTAATTACACGAATGCGTTAGGGATGAGAAAGGTTCAATTTAGAGGAAGGGAACGCGCATTTTTGTGGAGGTATAGTTAGAAACTATTGAGGAAAAGCACCATGTATACCCGACTGGAATTCAAACCATGGTCTTCCCGTCATTGTCAGTCTTGTATAATATGACCATTCGGCCAGAGAAGCCGGCGAAACTAAATTAACTTGATTATTTAAACATAAACTTACATTTATACAACTTTTTACCGCGCCAAAGCTCTGAGAGAAAATGTCATCTCCATATTAAATATTAAAAAACAAAACAAATACTTATTTCTAAACAATTACACCTTATCATATAAATATTATACTTTTTTATATTTAGACCTACCTGTTGTGCCTTACTACTTAATTATCTATTTTAATGACTATACTTTCTACCCCTAACCTCTAAATAGCGATAGCTTCGACTGTTACGTCATAGTTGTACAGTTATATCAAATTAAGTTATCAAAGCTATTGAATGAACCTCGTTTACTTAATATGTTTATGACGATTGAATTTACTTCAGGAAACACAAAACTCTACGTATAGTGATAGTTTGACTAGTTGTAACTACTGGTTATAACTGTGGAAAGGTGTGTTTTGTATTTTATTTTTTTCTTACCGCTCCAAACGTCTTTCAAGCCTTCAGGTTTAATAACTACTTCACCAAGCAACCTACACAACAGTAGAAGTATTTTCCTTTGATATAATATGTCTAGAACCGCTTGTAATGTTTATAACTTTAAGGTGCCATTAATACAAGGAACATATTACTGATGTTCTTGTTGGGAGACTTATGCAATATTCTGGCTCATATATTTTCTCCGTAATTTTCCGCGCGCGCGCAAACACACACAGCTTAGCTAAATTTTTTATTTCTTATTTGAGTCAACTTTCCCCTTTGCTAAAATTACTAGTGCCTGTTTGGAGACTTTAATGTTTCGTCAAAAATTACCTTACTGTTCTTGCAAAGATTTACGTACATTTTAAATCATAATGGAAGTTACTCTTAATATTGTGAAATACTTAAACCTTTTCACATACTATTTTAGCTATAATTTTAAAGCATGATAAAACACATGTTTAATTACGTGTCTCAAAGATTTAATCCAGAGTGTAAAATATATACTTATTATCAACTAACATTGTGAAATGTTGGGTTTACCTTAGCATTTCATTAATATTAAATACGTGTATTTACATTATAGGTTTGATTATTTTTTATTATATTCTAATTAATAAAAAGGTATCATATTAAATGCGATATATATTTGTAAAGTAGACCTATACTTGGATTTTTTTTATAAATATATTAGAACTAAGATTACCATTTATTTGTGTTAAAATATATTCGTGATCACTTGACTTTATAGATTAAAAACTCTACGCTACGTTGTTCTTATATCGCAATGAAACTTGTTCTTCGCCATTTGTATGGCATTTAAAATGCTTTGTCCTTATTGTAGAATTAAATAATGTGCATAATTTTGTCCCACTCGCTAAATTCTGCCTTAAGCATTTTTATCCGTGAAAATATATTGCGTGTTCATCTACCCACCTTAGGATACAATCATGCATTTTCATTGGTGACTTTTGACACTTGGGAGTTGCTAAAAATTAAACTATCAAAAAACTAATTTGGATTTGGTTTATAGTTTGAAAAAAATGCTCGGCCTACGTATTGATTAATAAGGGTTCACACGTTTCGTTGCGAAAGGTAGCAACCCTTGATAATAATAATAATAATAATAATAATAATTGCATGACTTTCCTCTCAAAACTTAATCATATTTATTCCACATGAAACTACATGTAAACTAAAATTAGTTGTTGAAATATAGATATGTGAAATCTTCATGATTATTCTGCAGCTTTAAAACCTTTATCTTGGAAATCAGAACAAACATATGATTTCAATGGTGTGTGATATGTATTTTTATCATGTGGGAGCTCGTCCACGTGAAATAAGACATTTCAGTTTAATATAATATTTTCATCGTAGTTTTAATTAAATTCACATATAATTTAGGCAACTAATGTCTTCCACTTCATCGGGAAAACATCTCTCTAATCTATAATTATTCATTGACCCCAGTTTTTATCATCCACATTTGAATGAAACAGAAAATAGTGTTAATTTGATTTTATAATGTTTCTCGTATGATATCCGTCTGAACCGAAATATTATTTGAAACCGTATAACATTCACAAAGTATAAAAACTGTACATTTACCTGAACATTTTATCATTTTAATTTGTCGAAATACATTATTTCTAATCCAACCTCTAGCCAAATGAAACATGTACGCAGATGTTTTCTTTTCGTGAGAGAAACTCTTGTTTGCTGGTGACAAATCTAGACGCCCCAACATAATGGCAGATATCGGCTCGAGATAGATTTATGCGAGTATATTATAGTGTGGGCAGCTCTTAAAAAGAAACACCTCTCGTAGAACAGAATCCTGCTAGGGACATTAGGCGACTAGAGCAAGCACACTCACAAGTATGCTCAACTGTCGTAAACTTCGAGACTGTTTTCAAGGTCGACTTTGGTTTATTAGCTTCCCTTCTATAGATCGCTGCAACTTATATATTCACTTTTGCTTCTTATTTTGGTCTAACAAATATTTTTTAAAAAAACTAGTAAAATTGGAAAAAGAACTGTAGGTTTTTTTTTCTTACATCCTGTTATCAAATTTTCTGGTTATTGCTAATAAAAAAAGATAATGTTGCGTATATTGTGTAATATAGTAAATCATTAGTCTGATTAAATCTTATTCCACCTGCATTGTCGGTTCTGGAAGTCCTCTCTGAGTCAACGTTCATTTGCAAATGTTGAAACTTAAACGTTGATATATTTTTTATCCCCGCGTCTTACTACCGGTTCAGGTTATACACATATATGATAATTACTCAAATGGGGTAAAGGTGAGCAAGGAATCACTTTAGAGGTAATCTCCTCAAATTTGCTTGGAAAGAGTGGGAAGTCATTTATGAAAAAACACTTTAATTAGACCTGACCGAGACCTCAATATTCCCGTCATCAGCAGGCCAGTAACACAAGTGACGCCTTAGACCATTCGGCCACTGAAGCAGGTAGTTAAAATTGTTTGATTGTAAGACCTGCAGTGGTTGTTCCATTCAGACGTAGAGTAAAAACTTTTTGTAAATTTTGAAAAAGAAAAAAAATTAAATTGGTATTAATTAATCGGGAACATTTTTCAGATGATCCAATGACAAGCCATTAAAATAACCACTAATCAGACTTCAATTGTTATGCTTGATTTAAATATTTATTACATCTTGTGTCTCTAATAATTTTCTGCCGGGGTAGACTTTAATTTTGGCGCCTCGTCCACTTCCACCTAATTTTCGCTCAAATATTGTGTTATTACCTCGAAAGTAAATTTTTTTTACATATAACTATTCATAGTTGTGCGTTGTTTTTCTTTATTATTGCTAATAAAATTTTAATGGATGTTATGCAAAATTATTCTTAAAATACTCTGCTGTAGGCTTAGTGAACATCGACAATAATGAAAACATTTTTGTAAAAATATGATGATAAAAGTTAAGAAATAAAATTATAATCCTTGTCCATATTATATAATTATTTTCTTAAAAATGAGACAAGGAGGCTAAGTTTCTTCTTGACACCACCATAGATCATTTTACTATAGTACAAGTGCAGTAGTGTAATAAGGAACACTTTTACGAAACGAGCTGTTTTTACAAAACTTATGTAACGTTACAAGGTTTGGTGTCATAAGTTTGAAAGCAAGGGAATCAACTGTAAGATGGAGGATGGATGATGGCCCCAACTGTAACACAAGTCGTACTGAAACGTTAAAGTAAATTAGTACGATATCCATTAAATATGTCTGAACAATTTAGGCACTTTTATATATATATATATATATATATATAATTCTAGATTTAAAAAATCAAGCCCGGCACCCTGAGCACTCGCTCATTTCGCCCGCCTCTTGAGGGGCTCTGCTATGCCTACAACCGGGTACACACGAATCGTGGAACAACTAATACGGGTGCACACGAACTGCGGAATAAAAATTAAATTTATAGTGACTTTGTTCAAAATGGAATATGGAGGGTTAGATTAGGCTAGGTTATGTTAGGTTAGGGGTTAGGAGTAGAATGGGATTATAGTTTGTTCCTAATCTCATGTTCACAGGATGACAGGTATACTTTATTTCGCAATTAGAGGGCACCCCCTACAACACTGGCCTTAAAAAACGAGGTTTTTCTATTGATGATTCAGCATCTAAGACTTCTTATTTTCTCCTCATAACATATCTACTTTTTTTTACTGAAAGATACATCAAAAGCGCTCATATGAAAGGTTCCGCAAGACCCCAAGACCCTACCTACCTTCAGCTCTAATGAACCAGTTCACATGCACTCGTCTGAAAGCGGCCTTAGATTTTATGTAAAAGTACATGTTAATAATTAGCATTTTAGTTCAGTGTTAGTGAATCTTGAATTTCCATTAGCATAAAACAAATTCCCTTTTATGATAATAAAGTATATGAAGAAATGTCATCATACAAAATACTTGCAGTTTTAAATTACCTATTTCGTACTTCACTCGTAAAAAAAAAAAATGCCGACGTAAATTTCCAGGCAGTTGAATGATTTATTGTTCTTTGTTAATGCATCGAACTTCATACAACCTTTGCAAAACATCTTCTCTTGTAATGTTTGACGTCTGTGCTGAACCAAGATCGCAAGACAAGTCTATAGAGACAAAACATCAACTTCATATTTTCAAAATACTCGTAAATACAAACTGACGTTATCCCTTTTGCGTTTAGTCTATTTTTGATACCCATATACATTTTTTTAACACCGTGACTTACTACCCGTTCTGGTTGTACATTTATGCACTAATTACACTAGTGGTTTTAGGGATTTGTAAGGCTGTATTAAGAGGAAGTATGACCGTATTTGCGTAGAGTTAGAGGGGAAAACCATTTTGGAAAACCACCTTCAGTACACCCGATCGAGATTCGAACCCCGATCTCCCCGTCATCGGCAGTCTAGTCTAATGCGGTAGTAGTGCTTAAACCACGCGGCCACCTAAGTGGGTATTTTGATATGTTACTTTACAGTTCCAGTGCTAGTTCTGACTATAGTTAATAAAGAATATAGAAATATTCGTGTAGTGTTGTTATTATTAGCACCGCGTCTTACTACCCGTTCAGGTTGTACGCACTTACGCTAATGTGTAATGGTAGGGTGATTGTGAGATGAAATGGAGGACCTACAGTTTAATATGGAATCCGAACCACGGCCTGGTACTCCACACATTCACATGTTGTGATTAATACACGTCTTGTCAGAGGTGAAGGAAGGGTTTGGAAATAAACATGGTTTGCATTTTCTCTTAACTGTTATCAAAATTAAGCTATACTTTTTATTAACTTTTATTGTTGTGCTTAAATGAGTGTATTTTTAAATTTCAGTGGCGTTGAACTGTTTTTCTTAACTCCAAATGTTTATTTTTAAATAGTATGTAAATAGTTTTCTTATTTATAGATGAACAAAACAAAATATGTTGTGACACCTGCTTCAGTGGCTGAGTGGTTTAAGGCGTCACTCTCGTGCTAAACTGGCCTGCTGATGACGGGGAGGTTGGGGATTGAATCCTGATCGGGTCTACTGAGGTTGGTTTTTCCAAATGTGTTTCCCACTATCCTTCCACGAAAATGCGGATAGATTACCACCAAACGTTTCCTTCTTAATCCCTACTCCATTAGATGACCAAATATGCGTATAATCTGAACAGGTAGTAAGACGCGATAAAAATATACATTGTAACTACGTCAGCCTCTTTTTTTTCTTATGTCGTACATTAATACTAATTATTTGTTTTCATTGTGTCGCAGGGATGTTTAATTGAAAATAACGCTCGTATTAAAACGTTAGTTAGGCTTTGAAAACAAATCTAGCACCAGTGGCTACGCGAGCTACGGGGGTAGACCCTTAATAACTTAAACTGGATTGCCTGCGACTGGGGTGATCGAGATCTAAATCCTTGTTGGACATGCTATGGTTTTCTTTCTCACTATGTATCTACCCTTAATCTAAGGACTAGAACTAGAACTCAAGATAATTAATTAACTTATGTTTACTTTTAATAATAGTAAACATAAAGGTTGATTTTTTTTTTGTTTACGAACGAAATCACCACAAAATGTACACACGCAAGCTAGTTATTAGTTTATTTAACTCAATAGTTCACTCAAAAGGACAAATATATTTAATTGGCAGATCTATTGGTTTCTAATAAAGTTTTTATTTTATCCTTTTCCAGGCGTTACTAGGAGTAGTAATTTTGTTATCTCTTTGTAAACTCGAGGCGTCTCATCTATAAATCTTCCCACAGTATTATTTTGAGGCATAATTTTAAGACCTTAAGCCGACGATCATAAGAAACTAAAACATAGTCTGCGAACGGACTTATAAAAATATAAATTATAACATATCGAAGTAATAGCACTAAAGAAATCAAAACAAGTAAAAGTTGTGTACCCACAGGTTTTGAGATAAAGACTCGACCAGTGAATGGCTGGACGGCATGTGTAGGGTAAAGCCACGTATTAAAGGCCCGAGGGGCATCAAGGAACCAGTCCCCTCCGCTTCCACTCCGCTCCCCCGTAATGGCCGGACGGTTTCGCGCTCAAGTTCAAGCTGTTGATGTTGAAAAACATTGGCTAACCGAACAGCAGTGTTTAACGACTGCGCGTTCCTCATCTGGTTGGACCGAAATTGCGTGGAATGTGGTGCAGACTGGTCTCTCCTTACCTCCCTACCCCTGCTTCTAATACCTGTTGTACACTGAAGATTGCGCTGGAATAATGACTCGAACGAGAATGAGAATCTTCCCTCAATTAGTTCACTGGTTTCGAATAATTGGCTATTTTCTAGATACTTTTTTTTAAAAATAATTTTCAATTTCTATATATAAAAAAATATACTTGAAATCGGCCCTACCTCATTTGCAGGACTTGTTATTGCAATTTCCATCCTTAACCTAGCCTGTTTTTTTAGTAAAAGGTTGTTAAACTCAGTTTATATCTGTCTAAGTAGAGTCTATTCACGGTGGGAGTGTAGGTAACTGACAGCAAGGTTCTTTATTGAAACATTGTCTGAAAGAATGATTAGAAGCGTTTTTTAACACCTTTTAATAATATAATATTACTAAGAACATAATAATTTGACATTAGTGATTTTTAGCCATTATTTGCAATAAAGAACCTTCCGCTAGCTGTCGTCACCTAGCGTAGATGGGGTATATGTTCCACTCTGCATAATATCACATTATGATAACTAGTTCACTTGTATAATTTTGTAAGGCTAGTTATTTTGCTTCCTAAAAATATCACATAGAATTTAAAAAAAACTATAGCGACCCATAATGATTGCATGCCATCTTAGAGCTATTAACGTCATATTTTATAATTTGAGCCCTTTTTATATTGCTCCAATCTTTGATTTAACCAACTTGCAAAATTAAATTTGCCCACTAAATATTGCATTTATGGAAAGACGATGATTCATTACTAACCAATTCCAGAGAATTCAAAACAAAAAAGGAAATTAAAGTAATGATTACACCATCAAATTCGAGATACTATGGCTTCTGCCACGATTATTTACTTGTTTTAGTCTTAAAATGACACCTGAACTCATAATTTCTTTAAGTGATGATGTTAAACATAATTATTTATGTACTGTTCGAAGAAAGTCAACCAATGAGGGGACGATCCTCTCATACTTTCACATATATCCACTCACACCTTAAATACTATGTATGTTGTTTCCTGGATAGACACTCTTGTACGGGTGGCATTTATGAATATCGGTTAGCTTTGTCTTGCACGCCTTGATAAGGACACTTCCCTGGTGGTGGGGGGGGGGGAAGGGGGGCGGTGGAAGGTGAACTTGAATAACGGGAAGCAGGAGTGTGCTTGTAAAGTCCAATTTTCGTAGAAAGGGCCTTTGAGAAGATAAAAAACGTCCACAATTGATAACACTTTTCTATATTATCAGTGTTATTTTTATAGGTATTTATAATATCTTATCAAAACTGTCAGTGATAGATCACATGACTTGACGTATGTATACATGAAAGTATATCGTTAGTAATTTTTCTAACTGGCAGATAAGGGGCCCTGCTTATCAAAATCACTCGCGATCCCAACTATTCTTCTTCCTACTTGAGCTTCAAATATTATTTTTGAGCACAGCGTCTCACTACCAGTTTGGGTTACACGCATAAGTAATGATTGCACTAAGGGATGAGGAAGGTTGAATTTAGAGAAAGTTTACCCGCATTTGCTTGGAGGGAAATTGAAAAACCATTTAGTAAAAAACCCTAATTTCCCCGTTATCGGCAGTCTAATCCATTTTGAGAGTGGTAACTTGCTTATACCACGTGGTCAATAAAGCGGATGTCAAATTATTCATAATCAACGTATCATTGATAATTATCTTCTTAAGAACCCATTATTCATTTAATTCGTTTATTTTAACCCAAGGCTACACGGATCCGACCCGTATCACACCGCACAGAATGTTCTAGCAAGTGTCATGAAAGAACAAAGTGCAAAGTGTTCGAACTCAAGCTTTACTCGATCTTGAATAATTAGTCTCTTTCACTGAGTGATTAAATCAGCATACAACCCCAAAAAAAAACATTAACTTGGCTGGGCTATTTTAAAATAACCCTGGTGTAAATATACGTTCCCACGTGCACCCCTCGGTGGCTGGCATCGAAATGAAGTTCGGAAGCTACAGAACATCGCACCGTAAAAGTGCGGATGAATGCTCTCTAGACGATTCTTCCGCGCCGATGCGATGCGGTTCGTTGCGGTATACGTGTATCCACTTGCATTTAAAACATGAATAGCATTCATCCGGGAATGTACGGTTCGGTGCTGTGCGAGTCGGCTCCGTGTAGCCGGTCTTTAAGTGTTCCTCCTTTGGAGAAACGCGACAATATCAAATATAGTTCACTAGGGGCTAACAAGTATTTAGCTTTCATGATTTAAATAATTTCAATCTTCATTCTACTACTATGCACTGTTTCTTATTAGCTCTCACGAAGCCATTTACTCTCAATTGAAAGCCCCTGCCTTCCTTTGCATTAGTTTTAAGTATTTATTTGTGTTTGTGACACTAATGACCGCTTCTGTGTCGATCATTCCTATACATTATTATTATTTGGTGATGGGGGATATCGTTGTTGTAATTCCTACTGGGATTACTGTGGGTGGTTTCCCCCCATTTTTTTCTATTCTTCCTCAACGCAATTACGAATAAACTTCCTCTGATATGTTACGTCCTACCGCTCTTTAATATAAATATTCGAATAGTCCGGTCTAGCTGTAAGACTTAGTGCACACACAAGAAAAAATACGGACAATACAATATTTACCATTCAGAATAATAATTAAGGGGAAAAGGGCCTTATTTAAAATATTTTAACATTTTTGGAAAATTATTGTATATTTTATTCTTTTCTTTCTGAATGAAATTATATTTAATTTATTATACTTTTAAATATTTGTATTGTATTAGTAATTTATTTAACTAATGTGCATTTCTAAATACATTTTTAAAAAAACACGTGATATTCCATTTTCCACTTTAATTTTTTTTATGATCAAAAATTTAAAATTTAAATTGCTGTTTCTCCAACATGTTTGGGCTAAAACTTGGTAGCTAGGGTTTTCATAGGGTTGCCCCGAGGTTTTTTTTAGAATTGGATATCTAACCCTAAAATTAAGGGTCGTTTACTGAAGGAGAAAAAAAGAGCAAAAGTTGATTTTCTCAAAATCGACTCCAACGATTTTGATTAAATTTCATTTCAAAACATTTATAAATATTTTCTCATTATTTCGTCAAAATTACTTTGAGGGTTCCTGTCTGATGCGTAAATTCTAATTTTTAATTTTATCTCCATTATGTCTTTAAGATATGAAATTACGTATCATTCCATACATGTGGATCTATTTATAATAAACATCTTTTACTTGAAATATATGTTTAGAAAACAAAAAGTTTTCGAGCTATACACAAATATATTTTTAACTTTGCCAACACTTAAGGTAAATTATTACGACCGTAAAAAAAATCATTCCCGAGATGTTTATAGATGTTGACTTTTCATGACTCCCAGAACCCTAAAAAAGTGATTTTTGCAACGCCGTCTGTCCAACCCTAAAATTAATAGCACTTTACTAAATGGTGAAAAGAGAGAAATTCAATTTTCTCAAAATCTGCTATAACGATTATGTCTCGTTTTAGACCCATTTAATCGGTCAAATTTTATAAAAAAGAAATTTAATAGCAATGCAATAGCCATAAGATATCCCCTAGTAAAATGACGAAAAATTTAACCGGGAGCCAACATTTTAATACGAAGTGTTGACCCTTGGGGACCCAATATCGATATTTTGTATTTATACAAATATACAAATGAATACGTTAATTCTTTAATAATAAAGCTATGAAATTTAAAACCATGAATTAAAAATGTTCTACGTATGTCAGCGCAATTTATTCTCGGGTTTGCTAGTGTATATTATATTACGAATTTTGAGTAAATATCTCCATTTCTAAAAAATAGAGCGAGAAAGTTCTTGCGGAGTTCCGTACCATTTATTCATTAAAATAATGTTCAAGTTACTCCTATAATTTTTAGATCAACAAAAGTAAACTCATTTCGTAATATTATTGATCCGCTTTGTTAATAGTAAGCTTTTTTTATTGTTGTAAGTTTTGATACTCTCTATCTCTACTGTATCTTGATAAAGGAATACTTAAAACCAACTAATTTAACATGGGCAATAGAGGGAGGTCTTTTCCCCCCAGCTTAAAGTTACAACATTTTAGAAAACATTCGAAAATATGAATTAGAGTAAAAAGAGTATGTAATATAATAATATATAATACTTTTATAGATAGATAAATTGTAGGCAATATTTAAATAAATCGTTTCAATTTGATTGTAGATCGTATATTGATTACATATATAATTCCCTAGACCCTTTCAGCATACACAAAGCCATCCTAACCGTTTCAACATACACGAGGTTGCCCTAACCGTTTCAGCACACACAAGGTCGCCCTAACCGTTTCAGCATACATAAAGCCGTCCTAACCGTTTCAGCATACACAAGGTCGTCCTAACCGTTTCAGCATACACATGGCTGCCCTAACCGTTTCAAAATACACAAGGCCGCCCTAACCGTTTCAACATACACAAGGCCGCCCTAACCGTTTCAACATACACAAGGCCGCCCTAACCGTTTCAGCGTACACAAGGTCGCCCTAACCGTTTCAACATACACAAAGCCGTCCTAACCGTTTCAGCATACACAATGTCGTCCTAACCGTTTCAGCATACACAAGGTCGTCCTAACCGTTTCAGCATGCACAAGGTCGTCCTAACCGTTTCAGCATACACATGGCCGCCCTAACCGTTTAAGCGTACACAAGGTCGCCCTAACCGTTTCAGCGTACACAAGGGCACCCTAACCATTTCAGCATACACAAGGTCGCCCGGGTGTTCCATATTATTCAAGGAGGGGAATGAGATTCCTTGAGCCGCTGTTAAATTTGTAGCAGTGGGCGGCGACAAGAACGTCGAGGTCCTCTTGTGCTTGTGCATGGCGGGGTAGGAAGTTACCTCACTGCCGTTACTTGGTGTAGTCCCTGGATACTTCATCTTTGCTATTGGAGCCTCCCAACATATGGACTTTTTTTAATTTTGATTGTTTATGGTTTGAAAATGTATTTGCACGGCGTTTTAATCAAAACTTGGTCGGCCTCTGTGGTCTTGGTAAAGTGCTCGCCTTAATACCCGATGTTTGTGGGTTCAAACCTAGGTGGGGTCGACGGATCTTTCTTGAGCGATACAAATCCGTAGCACAACTTCTTTATGAGAAGAAGTAAAGCCGTCGGCCATATGTCGATTGTGGCATGTTATATAACCCTAGAAGGTATGTGTAAATACCTTTCCCGGCAAAATTGGTAGACTCTTTCGCGCTCACTCATATACATTTATCGTGTGCTGATATGATCAGTCGGTTCAGAAAGTGAACGTTAAATATCTTAAATAAATAAATAAAATCAAACTGAGATCTACATCGGATATTTAACTTAGAACCCCTTGTCTAATAGGTCTCCATCATGATTTTGTTTTGTATTATACTAAAATCAGAGGAAAATTATTTACGTGTTTTCTTTTGGAATTACATACTATATGTTTTTAGGGCATTGTAAACACACTTTGACTTAAGGTGTGTGCGAATATATTATACTACTGTAGTCCCATGGCTTCTTTGGTGCTGACTGACAGCTTTGAAAAGTTATCAGACCAAATTATGTATCCCTACGCCGAACCATATGATCTGCAAAAACATGTGTTTAGCAGCTGTCACTTCTGACAGTCCAAAATGTAAGTATATACCTAAATGTTGACTGTCAGACGTCAGCTGTGAGCTGTCAGTCAGCACCAAAGAAGCCATGGGGCTACTGTACCAATATGTATCGCACAAGTCCACCACAAATGTCGACAGAATAATTCTCCTTCATATTTTCAAACTAATGAAAATCAAAATGAAAGGTTTTCACGCCATTTAATTAAATCCAATCCATGTTTACTTTCGTTTGTATTTCTTATATTTACATTTTTATTAATTATTTTCCCCATCAACATAACCGCACGTTGTTTAATCTTGCATTGTTCGACCTTGACATGTGTCTGGAACTGACCCAGGAGGCTGGTGTTCAAATCCGGACTGGCTACAGCGAGAACTGTTTTCTCTACTTCATGAAGGTTTCCCCATCTTTCTTCTAGGTAAATGTTGGTATTGTTACTGTAACCTTATCTCTTCATTCCCTTCTAACTTAAATTAATTGTTAGTAATTTGGTGTATATACTTTATATATATATACTTTATATATATATATATATATACTTTATATATATACTTTATATATATATATATATACTTTATATATATATATATAAAGCAGAATGGTCAATATGTGACCATGTGTAGTAGTGCAAAGGGCTTTCATATACAAAGATAACCTACAAAACATGTTGGCAGACTTTTTAAGAAAACATTTAAGTGCATTACATCAGCCAAGGTATTTGGCTTCCGCCCTTTTCCCCCCACATAACTCCTACACCATATATGCAAAACTGCATTCCTTCAAACTGTTTGCTTGGTCGACTGCCAACGAGTTACTAATCAGGTTATATGGCGTGACCTGCCTCTTCGTTGATCGATATCATATGTCGACAGCTGTTGACGCGAATTTCTGAGGAAACTGCAAAACTCCAGTATTTGGTTGGTGGTTTTTTTTTCTATACTGTATAGTATGCTCAGATATTAACATTACGGTAGCTCGCTGATAATAATTCGAGCATTAGTTATCCGAATGACCACATGTGTAGGAATGTGAATACTACGACATTTCAAAGTACTTGAAAGGTTTTATGGGTTTAAAAAAAAAACCGTTAATCAAGGAATGTAAAGTGTAAGTCGGCAACCACTTGCATGCATAATGCATCCCACATGCTTTAAGGCGCTACTCCCGCCGTATACTAGACTGCCGATGACGAGATATTCGAGTTTCGGTCGGGTGTACTGAAGGCGTTTTTTTTTCCACGGCGATTTTCCACTCTTCCTCCACGCAAATGCGGGTACCCTCATTATACATATTACCTTTCCCATCCTTAAAACCATTAGCCTAATTGGTGAATAAGCGTATAACCCGAACGGGAAGTAAGACGCAGTGCAAAATAAAAAATATGTATTATGTAGTGTATTTGTTAAGCAGGTAAAATAAAGCAACGAATTATTGTTTGTGATATTTATAAAATACGAAATTGCTTAGAAAATATTCTTTGAACTTTTTTTTTATCTTTTATCCACTGATAAAGAGGAAACTAGTAGGCCTGCTTTGTAGACACAATGCCAAAGGCAAACTTAATAAACATTAAAGTGCCAGTTGAGAAAGAACGCTTTTCATACCATGAGATATATATATATATATATATATAGGCATTCTTTTTTAACAAATTGTATTAATAGGGTTTTACTCATTTCTACAGTGAAACTATCACTTCTTTGGTTTTACATGACTGCTAGCAGATAATATCAGTAATGCCAACATTGTCTGAAAGTAACTTTGGTCAACATATTTAGAAATCATTATTATTTACTAATTACTACTATTATTATCACTAAGAATATTATCATTCACTTTTAACAATACTTCCCCAAAGATTTTAGTACAATTTTATTTTACATAATCAAATTTAAGAAAAAAAGTTTAGTAAATTCATCCTCGTTTTTCTTTTAACTCTTGTGGTTAGATATAGCGTGAAAGTTTACATTTAATGGTATTATATTCAGTTATTAATATTTTTATAGTTGCACTCGCATATCTTTAACATAAATACATGGTTTGTGATATTAAAGAGGAAAAAACATACAAAATGTTTGTGAAATAATATAAAATTTAAATTTTGTAAACACGAGTATTAATACAACTCGCCGTCTAACCTGCAACAAGTCCCTCTACGTCACGAACTGGCAGCATAGCTTCTATCCAGTGGCCATATTTGTTTTCAGCATATAAGGCCACTTTTAACGTTCTCTTCGAGGTTCATACGGTCCTTTAAAGACCTGGAATTCAATGTGTCTTTGCTCAAGGACTGAAAAAATCCTTTTAATATCTCTGGGCCTTGAAAAGTCCTGGAATTTCCATGTGTCCATATTTATTTTTGAAAAGGTTGTGAAGAATAGCTGTAAAGACCGCGATTTAAGATGCACTGGAGCATCTAGCTTAGAGATAGTCGAACCATGGGTTGGGATCTCTATAGGGGCAAGGGGATACATACAGTGTTAACTTCTCTTACAAACGCATTAGCGTTACTGTTGATGAATTACAATATTTTATTCCCTACATTTAAAAATCTTAATTCATGTGCATTCGCCATTTTTTTTTATAAGTTGCTCTAAAACCGTCCGTCATTTGTAATCATTCTTTTAATATTGCTGACTACCTATTAACACTTTAAGCACTTATATTTATAGTTTTTCACTAAAATGCCCCTTGATAGCTATTAGTTCATTTCCCATCCACCTTAGTGTTTACATTTTTGTTCTAGCTATATATACTGAATCTAGAATGATTACACTAATCAATAAACCAAGGAGAGTGAATTAAGTGACAAAGTTAGATTTCTATCTTTACAGTACTATCTGTTTATTAAATTTTCAGAAAAGTTATTGTTTCCATTTATTTAAAATTCTGTTCTGTTTATAATTCCTTTTTCTATTGACGAGTATAGCTTTTGGCAACACGAGAAATAACAGCGTTAGTCCTTAAAAAGTCCTTAAATTTATGTTTCATATGTTTGTAAGAACCCTGTCTCTTGCTTTTACTAATTAATTATAATTAAACAGCAAAAGAAAACTTCAATAATAAACAAACAACCAAACGGTTATTCTCATAACCAAAATCTAACAATTTTAAATATTCATTATAACAGTGAATAATTATCGTATAAAATACAGTTAATAAAACCACGTGTGTGAGTCAACAAGTTGAACAAAATATTTTATAGTTGAGTACTATTAATTTGTGTTTAGACGTGTCTATGCTACCGTTAATAATTCTATTACAAATTTTAATAATACAGTGTCTTTTTTGAATATTAATTCGGCTACTTAGTAATCTGTGTGTTCTTTTGTGAATATTATCTCGATGTGTGAGCGTGTTATCCTTGGAAAATAAACTGTTTTTTTAGTGATATTTGAATAATTATTTTATCTAATATAACATTAAAGCGTGCGATAAAAAAATAGCGAGTGTTTCTCAGTGATCGATGTACATTATTAGAAAATGTAAGTGTATCAAGACTATAAAATAAATCTTTTAACCCCAAGATTGTGTTGTTGCCCTCTAAGCTAAACCTCGACGTTGGTAAGTTTGTTTGTTTATTAACTGTCTTTTACAAATTCATGACTATAACAGTAATTTATCAAAGATGTTCGTACAACTCAATTTTTAAGTTTTTTCGTGGTTCTTTAATTTCATTTTACCTTGTCCATGATTATGGTATGTTTATACCGAAACATGTCGGAAGAATATAAATCGGCATCATTCTAATGGCTGATTATCACAAGATAAAATTTTATATATAACCTTAAAATAAAAACTATTATATTCTTCATAAACGTTGTAACAAGAACATTTTCATTACTTTATTAAACCTCATTTGGCGAGGCTAACCAACTAATTCAATTTTATTACCTAATTCATAACACTGTTGATCTTTAAACTTTGTTTTTTTCCCCCTTAATTTGTTGTATCCAAGTTTTGTAAAAAAATATGTTACATGTGTATTTTAGACTTGTCAACCCATGTTTTAATTCAGTTGATGATGTTAAATCACTTTGTTGAAAATTTGTATATATGACATTTTGTAGCTCATTAAAAGCAAAATATAATAAATATTTTGAAAATATTCACTGCGTAATGGTAGGGTGATTGTGAGATGAAATGGAGGACCTACCGTTTAACATGGGATCCGAACCACGGTGGAGGCCTGGCATTCCACACATTGACAAGTTGTGATTACTACACGTCTTGTTAGAGGTGAAGAAAGGGTTTGGCAATCAGATAAATCTGTGCCGGGACCGAGGATTGTACCCCAGACCCTAGCATAGAAGTCTGATACCTTACTCCTAGACCGCCAGGTCACCGATATGTTGTAATACTGTTAAAAAGGCTTATGATTTTTTTCTATGTGTAATACTGCACATTCAGATTTTTCACATTTATAATGTTGTTAATAAATACTACCAACAACAAATTATTGAGAAAATTTTTTTTATTTATTATAATAAAAACTAATATGGGATTAAATGCTAAATTTTTTAAATAAATTACATTCTAGAAAAAATTTATAACTAATACTAGGTTATCAACATATCAAGGTCAACAATAAATAAAACGGTCATATAGGTTTCTTGTATAGACCTCAAATTTGACTGTCAGAAGTGACAACTGCTAATCACATGTTTTTGCAGATCATATGGTTCGGCGTAGGGATAAATAATTTGGTCTAGTTACTTTTAGGAGCTGTCAAGTCAGTTGTGAGCTGTCAGTCAGCATCAAAGAAGCCATGGGGTTACTGTACTTAAAAAGTTAAACAAATAGTAGCGTCCTGACGGAATTCACTTGAACTAATCGAAACACATTTATCGAAATTATCTCATACCTCCGTCGCACCTTTCGATGTGAATACCATGGGCGTCCACCACACTTTATCGCATTTATCAAGGCTGTGGCTCGAGATATCCTATGTTTGAAGGTGGGCGGGTTCTCTATCTGGGGCGTCTTGAGCTTTGCCTTCTTGACCTTCGCCGCCAGGCCTTGCTTTGCTTTACTTTAACGGAGAACTTGAGCATTGGGGATACACCTAGCGAGTACATCGCTCGATAATTAATTAATCGTTAACAAGTTTTTTCTCTAATTAATTATCAATTGGTGTATGCCGAGGAATTATCTATTTATAAAGTTTTCGCAACAACTTGGAAGATCAGGAAAACTATCTCACTTTGACCTTATAATATAAATGGGAGTACCTACAATCAACATTTCTTGGCAACGTAACATATGTTTCCTCTGACACCTAAAGAATATATTATTTTTTCTATCTTATATCGTTATAGTTTAAGTAGAATAGAATGCCCACATTTTTTCTGGGTGCGTTACTTGCTTAAAAGGAAGTAGTTGTGAGTGGGGCCAACCTAATTAAATGTAGGGGTGGGGTAGGTGCAAAATGGATAACCTATCGCTCAAACATTCTTCTTTTGCAAGATAAAGTCTTTCTGTTACTGCACTACATGTACATACAAATAGCTGTAATTTTTAGTGGCAAATCAAAAATAATAAAAATGAAGCTTAGTAAAGGAAGGAAAATTTATTTTTATCGTGTAGCCTAGGTCCTTTCTATGGTAGTAACATATGTTACTACACACACTATTTATCTTGAGGAGTAGTCTAATGGGCTTTGTTTCAAGATATAAAGTTAAAAACACAGATCATAGGCTAATCATCATTTAGAACTGTCTGAAGCTATTAGATTAAAACTTTTTAATATGAAAATTACATTATATATTAAAAAAATTGGAATGGGTTAATTTTCTCGGTTGGTATGGAGTGTTTATTTTTTTAATTACAAGATATGATTTTAAAGGGAATTCTTAAAATGTTCTTAACTAATGTTTCACAAACGGTAATAACAACAATGTAACCTGCAAGGACAATATCATGGTTTGAATTCCAGACTTAATCATATGGTGGTTGTAATGTAAACATTTTATCCACGGTAAATTACTTTCCCTAAAAAGAAAGATACTATCACACAAACTAATGAACAACTACAACTACACAAACTATCGTCAATGTTGTTTACATAACTTGCATATAGTAGCAACACCATACAGTACAAGAGCCTTCTGGAAGAATGTATTGGAGTAGCAATTTAAAGAACAAAATTACATCTTACAACTATCAGAAATGACATATTTCAAAATTGTGAGCTGCCAATGACACATGGATTGTCATTTGAATCTGTAAAAATAGATTTATAATAATTTGTTCGACTGTAATATGAGGCTTTAACTTTGAGGATCCGATTATACCATCTCCAAACGTATTCAAATTAAATTTATCTTAACATAATAATGTCAGTTACGTGTTGTTAATTAGTTGCGGGCGAAGGCTGAGCTACAAATAGCTAATCTGAAAATGAAGAGAAAGTAATCCACACACACAACACGTCTCAATTCTTGAAGGACACCTTCCCTCCACACATCGGTTCAACTGTCTTCACGCTTGATTATGTGCACTCACAATAACTCGTTTACTGGCTCTTATATCAGTATGTTGCCGCCTCCTGTCTGTCGTAATGATATGACACATTCTTTTGCGAGTGTAGTTGTTCTCTGACCTAACTTAGCTGCGCCGTTTGCCACACGAACTGTTCCTGATCCACCTTTTCTGTAGCGTTCACAATTGGGGATGTTTTGTCAGAGTCTAGATCACATTATACACCATAAATATAATATGTAATTGTGTTGCGCGTTGCTGAGTCAAGTTGTAGCGTTCACTCTTAGGGGTAACAATCTTATCGTACATACGCTGTTTCTAGTTCAGGGCTACAATAACTCTACAGTTGTTCTTTTATTGCTAATAAGAACTTTTTATATTTATTGAACATATTACGCACTAATTTTACGAAGTTTATTATTATTATTATTATTATTATTAGCACCGCGTCTTACTACCCGTTCGGGTTATACGCACTTACGCTAATGTGCAATGGTAGGGTGATTGTGAGATGAAATGGAGGACCTACAGTTTAACGTGGAATGCGAACCACGGTGGAGACCTGGCATTCCCCACATTCACAAGATGTGTTGTCAGAGGTGAAGGAAGGGTTTGATAATCAGATAAATTTATGCCGGGACCGGGGATTGAACCCCGGCCGCCAGCATAGAAGTCTGACACCTTACCCCTAGACCGCCAGGTCACTTAACGAAGTTCCGTCTCCAGTATCACACTCTCGCTTGATGGCTGGATAAGTAATTTACGGTAAAATTTGTTTAACCTATGGATCACCTGCTACGGTGGCTGCATGGTACGGTGACCACATGATCGTAGGCGTCATTCTCGTAATAAACTAGACTGCCGATAAGGAGATTGGGGCTCGAATCCCGGTTGGGTGTACTGAGGGTTTTTTCCTTAATGGTTTTCTAATCTCCCTACACGCAAATGCGGGTAAACGTCCTATAAATAAAACCTTCCTAATCCATAAAATCGCCAGCATAGTTAGTAGGCTACATAACCGTTTAACCCGGACCTGTAGTAAGATTTGGTGCTAAAAATGTTTATTTAATATTTTCAAGAAAAAATACATACGGTAATTGGTTACATGTTGCAATTCTGAAGTTACTAAAGGTAGTCTACATATACCACCACCACCACCACTACAACTAATACTAATAATAATAGCGATACTCATTTTACTACCATGCGCTGAGATGTTTATTTGAAACGCTTTACTATGACAATCTGATCTCGATTATAAACGGAGTCTCTTTATTTATAAACTAAAATCAAACTCATAATGTAGCCGATATAAATTAGATTTTAAGGATGTCAATAGAGCTTGGTAAAATATTGCAGTCATTAAGTATTTTTTCTCATTTCTCTTTAGCTATTACTTACGTTTATTTGAAATACTAAGAGGTGGATCACCTCTTTTTCTTAGCAGTTTGAAAATTTTCAGCCCTGACATTTAAAATAATATTTTTTTTCTTTTAAATTGTACCGGCCCACACCAGGGTTTTATTGGTTTAAGGTACTAGATTCGTATTGGACTTCGTTCGCTCTCCGTTAAGGTTGATATTTTTATCCCAGCCAGGTGCGCAGAGGATGAGTTTCCGAATGTGATTTTCCCTTTGGGCTTTCTATTTTCGCTTGTTGATTCGATTTTTTTAAGCTACCTTCATCCCTAACCTTAAATTAAACCGTTATTAGCCATTGTGTAAACCTTAGTTAAACAAACAGAGCATATTTACCAAAATAAACTAACGGTTACCTTAATTATTTTATGACTGAACATATTTGACAACTAGAAAAAATTATAAGAGCTAATTTCACATATTAATACGTCTAGTCATGTTATCTGCAACTGTCACTTAAGATATATATCATCAATACCTATAAACTAACACAAAAATATACTAAAATGTTATCAATGTAGACCGCTAACACTATGTATTTTGTAAAAAGGTGCGCCATATGTTCATTGCCGTTACGTACGTGCTATTACAGAACTGAGGCATATACAAGCTGACTATTTAAAATTGTATAAATATAGGCCTAACCCCGTTAGGGTTGTTCGATCACTCTACATTCTCTATTGCTATGTTAATAAAGGTAAAATAAAGCTTGAAATTTGTTAGTTAAAATCTTACTATCTTTAGCATAATCTTCAACAACTCTTGGAAGTAATTATAAAAGCCCAAAATACAAGCAGAATATAAACCTGTAATTCCTAATATATCACTACGCCAACAGCTGACATCCATCACTTTAGATGACTGTAATGAAAACAGATGGCAATATGTTAATGTGATAGTTAACCACAGTAATTTAGGCCAATATTATTTATATATTTATTTGAGGTCGGACACAAAGTTTATTTATAGTTTTATTCCACTTTAAAAAAATATTAACACCACTTTCACAAAAACTTCTAACGAATATAGCTTCAAAATGGCGACTGACGAACATAAACCATATGATTGAACATAACGGTAAAAAAGTTTTTTTACAATGATGCACCCACGTAGTTGATGAAAATATTGTATTCAGTTACATATTTTAAAATACGATAAAATAATCATAAAATCATATATTGTATGAAAAGAAATGACAACAATTTTCTCTTTTTCCAAGTAAATATGATGCCTGTATTAAAAGGTATTGATGTGTGCACTATATTAAACATAATCAATAACGTTCCAAAACGTAAAATAAGTACTTTAAATAATGTTTAAAATATTGTTTCGAGTTGGACAAAAATAAATTATTAAAAAAAATTAAATAGTATGAGAAAACTTCAGTTAACGTTATTTTAAATGTAATATATAACAGGTAATTAAAGATCTTTACATTTATAACAAAACTGTGATCTTTTACAAGTGTTGGCAACCCAAAACCTAAACATATGATTTTCGAACTGTCATCCAGGTAATAACCTATCGTGAACGGAACATAAACGTGAATGTATGTAACAATACTTGCGCGGTGGTACCGAGAACATTACCGTCCTAGTGGCTGACCCGCAAACTAATGGCGGCAGTTTAAAAACGTGCCGGACCACAGAATGCCCGACTGAATAGTTTCAACATGTGCTTTATTCGAGGCTGGGTACTCCTCCTTTCAGTTGATCTGAATAGTGGCTTCCATTAGTTTGACTTTTCTCCTTACGTTGGAATAATATAAATTTAAAAGTATGTATATTATTAATACAAAGCTGTGATCGAGTAGTATTATAGCGGTGACTCAATGTGGGGGGAATCAATGTCGCCAGGAAACATCTTGAGGACGCCGTATGGTGCCGGAACAGAATAGACCATCCACAACGTTGTGGAACTAGGCCGAGCCGGATCACAGGAGTTTTATTATAAGCGCCATAAGAATGTGGTCCCCGTACTTTTCTCTGACAGAATTTCTCTCTGGACAACTAGCGCCCCTCGTTCGGGCGCCACAGCGTTCATAAATCTCTGGACAATCTAACCAACACACAGACCAGATTTTATCCCTCTTCTCTTCAACTTGTTTTTATTATTATAACTGTCCGGCATTCCTTTGGTGGCGTTAACTTGCGTTCGATACCACTTTAATCATTATGCTTCCTTTAATTACCATTCTTCCTATGATTGTGACATTTTATTCCTTCTCTTTAGTCGTCGTTACCGGTTTGACACTCTGATACAGGAAGTTTAGTCCCATGAAAGAGAACAGAAAAGTGTTTCAGGAAACTACAACGCGCGAGAAAGAGGTACGTTCATTCCTCACTTTTCGCAAATTGGCAGGACCTAAACAAACACGGTTTATTTTTTGCTTCATATTTTCTCAATTGCAAACAAAATCTAGATTCGCAAACCTGTCTTGAGGGAGTTAATTATTTCCAATAATGATCTAATTGAGGAAATTGGGGGAGGGAGGGGATTGCAGATCGACTTCGTGCTACATTTTACGTCCCAAAGAAAAACTTCATATTTTGAACCTTGTAGGAATCTTGATTTTGCATGCAAACACACAATTTCTAATTTAAAAAAATCTGGGATTATTATTTAATTTTTCCTTGTATGCTCTCATTTCTTCACATTAAAAGATACATATTTATGAACTTTTGTATTTACATTTAAAAAATGAAATTTTTTCTGAGCAATTTTTTTATATACTTCCATTAATTATCTTTGCACATTTCCAAATCTTACATGGTCTTGATCTCGACGTCATCAGCGATGTAGTGTAAGAAAACGTTTGTCCCGTCTTACTATCGGTAAACCAATTGGAAATCACCTTGTTGTCTGTACATGGAAACTAATCTTGAGTTTTTTTGGTGCACTTTCTCATTTTGAAACATGTTAGTACGATCATAAAGACGATAGTGTAGACACTTGCCCTCACCGTGGCTGTGTCACTAAAGTGGTCGACCAAAAGTTTAGGTGACTGGTTCAATTTCCGCTGATACTGACACAATAACTACTATTTATATATGATGCCATTTTGCTATTCATCAAGTTCATATTTGATTGTCAAAACTGAGGAGTGTGCTATATAGGGCGTACAACCTAAGTTAAAGCTAGTTTGTAAGTCGTGTACGTGTGTAATTTATTAACATACTATTTGAAACGTTTTGAAAAAGAAAATGCAAGCTCGTTCAACAAGACGATGCACTCATTTAATTTGTTCTTAAAAATACTATAATTAAGTACACTTGTTTAATTTTTTCGGCGAAAAGCCTCGGCCCTGTTCGTAATAGTCGAGACGTTGTGTCTTAGACAATATTCAACCAACTCTGAAATACTTAATTTTGAATTTAAACCTTCACGTTTATCGGAAGCGAGGATTCTGCGAAAACAATGTTTACTAACAGTGGCTTTAGATGAAAGCTTCTTAAACGATGAACATCCGTAGCACAACTTCCTTTGGAGTGGAAGTAAAGCCGTTGGTCCCTTGGTGATTGTGGCATGGGAAATAACACTGGAATGTATGTGAAAATATCTCTCTCGGCAAAATTGGTAGGCCCTTTCGCTCTCCTAGAAATGATCGTGTATTGCTATAATCGGCCAGTTAAGAAATTGCACGTTAAGAACCTCAAATAAATAAATATATAAAAGCATGTACAAACGTCACTGTCCAGTTCCATTTTGTTCCTCCGCGAGAATGTGGTAGTGTTGGTTGATTTGTCAGTGGAGCAAGCAGTCAGTGGCGTGACAGGGAAAGTTCCCCGGTGAGCCGAGGCCACCAAGATTCCTTACAAGGGCCCACCACACACCTCTTGTGCAGTCTCTCTGGCCAACCCTCACCTAGGTCTGGACGGAAACTTGTGCCCTCAACGATATTACTCACACATTTACTTTTGAATTTCTGGTATATTTTATACTAGCTAATAGACACAATTATTTATTTAATATCGCCAAAACTTATCAACTTAGATGAGAAGGGTTAATTAACTATTTTTGAAAGAATACTAGATTTAAAACTCTATTCATCATCTGTCGTTGGATTTCTTACTATCACTATCCACGTATCTAAACTGTAAAAATATGAACGAGAAAGGTACAATTTCGAGTAAACGTAGCTGCATTTTCGTGGATAAGTAATGGAAAATATTCTTTTAAATTAATTACTACACCTGGTTGGTATTTGAACGCTAACCTAGTCACTGGCAAACCAGACCACATAAGAAAGACGCCATAGTCCGTGTATGCGTGGATGCGGGTCTTTCTTTGGTTCATAACCTTGTTTTTATTTAAACATTTGAAGGATTTTGTAGTTTCAAATAATTCATTACTTAACCATTCAGAAATCTGCAAGGCCGGTATTGTGATTGGAACTCTAGACCAGCGGTATTTAACTTTTTTTAATTGCGTACCCCTAGATATAATTTATCTTCAACTTTTTACCCCTAAAGTTGTTGGGGAATAATGCAAAATATACATATTCTATCATCCACACCTAAAATAAACTACCTCTAAAGTAATAAACTAAGCAATATGTCTTAAATTAGAAAAGGGAGAATCAAGCTATTAAATAACATATTTATTAATGCCTATCATATTATATCAAACTACAACCCAGATAATAATTACATAAGGAAGAGAGAGGGGGAGAGAAAAAACAAAATTGTACTCCTAGATCGTATGCCCTTTCGTCAGGGCGTCTTGTGGCAAACCCTAAATTTGGGGATTGATTATTTTGTGTTTACCATGTAGTGATTATATATATAATTTTACGTACACCCTAAGATTTTTTTCCGTACCCCCGGAGGTATGAGTACTCCAAGGTTAAATACCACCGCTCTAGATTACAGCCCGGAAGAGCATATGGTGGATTTGGAACTCTCTTTTTTTACATTCATGATTTTACTTTATATTTCTAGACAAATTTCTTTAAAATTCGCCCTCATTCTGTCCTTAGATATATGAATGCATTCCAAGGCTTAACTCTTCTTAATGGTCAAACTGTTAATATTATGATATTTGTTTTTATTGCAGTTTCTCAAGAGGTGAAAATAATTAAGGATATACATTTTTTATGTGAAATAAACCTCAGAAGATTCATTACAATTTTTTTTTGAAAGGGCAAAGTAATAAACAATGAAGCATTGCATTACAAGTAGGTTTGAATTAAAGTTAAGGTTACCAACGGCTATTAAAAAGCCACCAAAGCAGACGCATTCTTTCATCACCTTTTCGTGTCTCACATCGCACACCTCTGCTCTTACATAACACAACTTGTGAGTGGGACTCTGGTTATAATCGTATCTATATTTTAACAGAGCTCAAAACATTGAGCATATTACCTATTACCCTTACTCATAGAGAGCGAGCTAGAGCGTAAAACTCTATCTTATGCTGTAATCTATAACTTTCTCAAGCAAAAACTCTCTTGCGGGAAGAGTAGACCATGCATATACTGGTGGCTTCCGACTCTATACAGGCCGGGCGGGATTCGATCACCATCTGCGTACACTAGCCGCATGTTAGCCTAGCGTGTCTTTAGCTGTATACTGGTGCATTTCCTTGGAATATTAACTTTCTAATCCTACCGCTTTGAGAAAGAAAGCCACCATTGGCAAAGGAGCGTACCAAACAATTAACCACTTTTAGGCCTTATATTTTTTATTAGTAAGTTTATCATGGTTTTTACGTGTTAAGGCAAGTGTTTTTGCAGCTTTAAACTTTTATTTTGTCAAATTAATCAAATCATTCTTCATTAGAAACATAGTATAATTTTCTTCACGTGGTGACCTAAAAGTGTCCTGGAATCTAATGAAAACTTTTTTTCTTCATTTAAAAAAATGTCATCTAGTGATCTTATGCTCATGACAGCAATCATTCAACAACTGTTGATATAAGCATGTGAAGAAAATTATACACTATGTTTGTACTGAGGCAATATTTTATTTAGTTTGGCCAAACAAATGTTTTGCTATACAAATTTTAAAAACACTAACCTTTTCTCGCGTGTTATTGGATTTTGTGAGGGAGGTCATTGTTAATACATATCTATATTGACAGATTCCTATTGCATGACATGACTTAATTGTCGTAAAAGTAAATCTAGGAGCTATTCTATATATCAGGCCCTTCCTAAGAAAATTGGTTGTACTATCAACCGTGCAGGGTGGTATAAAGCATTCACTGTCTTCTTACAATCTCTGTACGACATAGAATCACGGTGCGTCCCATGTTTTGGCGAATACCTCTGTACGAATTAAGGTGCGGCAGAAGGGAGCGCGAGTATTTTTACAGTTATTATAGCATTACATTTTTTTTTGCCAAAATAAATCAAACATCTCTCCAGTAGCAACATAGAGCTTAGTCTTCTGCACATGCTAATATCAACAGTTCTTGAATATCTGTCAAGAATGTCCTGGAATTTTGTTAAAACTTTATAAATAAAGAGAAAAAGTTTTGATAAAATTCCAGAACACCTTTGACAGATATTCAAAATCTGTTGATATTAGCATGTGCAGAAAACTAAACTCTTATGTTGCTACTGGAGAGATGTTTGATTTATTTTGTCAAAAAAATTTAATTTCTATAAAAACTGTAAAAATACTTGTGCTCCCTTCTGCCGCATCTTAACCATTCTTATTCAGTCGAAGAAACTTGGATGGTTCCGCATCCTCGATTCCGCACCATGCGGACATCTCGTAGGTTCGTGTTTGGCCGCGTTAGGTGTATCATCGTCACACCCTATGTCTCGTGGTTCTGACACATGTCAGACACACCTCCTATTTTATTACACATCAACATCTCCATAACCCCGGAAATAAAACTATCCATACCATTCCATTCCATTAACATATCCACGTACATATCCACGTACATATTCCTCCCTGCTTGAAATCGCGACTCAGGGACGAGAGAGCTCTTGAACTTTACTTAGTTCTGAATTTGTAAACTCTGACCCGTCCTATCGGCAGGATTAGGCGAGCAATAATAACTCCGGACTCTAATGATGGTTGGATTCCAACCGGCTATGCTGAATATAATTTCCATTCCTGCCTTGTTTGACATCCGTTTTCCAAATGAATGCTGATTCATTTCCTTGAAATATCACTCTCCTTATTCCTATGACCTTAGGTTAGATAGTGTAATTCGATAATGCTAGGTATTGATATTAAAGCGTAGGTATGCTTTGATTTTCCTATGAATGAATATTTAGAGCACCTTTTATAAAATACAAACTTTTTATGCAATCAATATTAATTAATTAATTAATTATAATATATTATTAGTGTTATTTTATGGATATTTATGATGTATATCAAAAGTGACAACTGCATATTACATGACTTGACGTATGAATATGTGAAAGTTAATCTAGTAACTTTTTCTAGCTATCAGATACGCCCATTCTTAAAGAAATTTTGGGTATACCTTACCTCTTCATCAAACTTTGTTTGGTTGGCCCAAGTTCAATTATTTTAACATGTTTGTATAAATCTTAGTTATTGTTTTTTTCACCTCGTATTTTACCTGTTCAGATCATACGCATATATTATTATTCTAGCAAAATAGGAATGAAGACGGGACCATTCAAGGGTAATATAGTCTCATTCGCTTGGAAGGAGAGTGAGAAACCATTTAGGAAAATCCACCTTTTTTAGACCCGACCGGGATTTCAACAGGCCAGTATAACACGAGAATGATGCATTAGACAATTCGGCCACTGAAGTGGGTCTAACCTTTAGTCTTCAGAAACTTTAACAATTGATATGGTTTTAAAAATTGAAAATTATTATGGTGGACAACTATGATAGAACTAGGCCTCCTCAATTATGCAATTATCCCACATAAGTGACATCTTGAATACCTCAAGGGACTATATATATATATATATATAGTCCAAGCTATTTGGCAAGGTTCAAGTTTTGCAGTAAAATATGCAATCAAACAGGTAAATTTATCTACCTCTCCAATAAAATATTTGTATTTATTTGTATTTCCGCCGTAGAAGTTTATAACTGAAATTATCTTGGTTTGCACATTGTTATTTGACAGCTCACGAGTAATGCACATTTTTAAGCAATAGTTGGGGACCTGGGGACTTTCCTTGACTTTCTCATTCGATTAAGTTGCTCTTAAATTACAGGACACTAATTGTTTTATCGGCCAATCAATATTTATATTTGGGTATGTAAAGAGAGCATACATAGTAAGCACAAATCTAAATCAACACATGAACTCCAACTAGCTGAGCCTAGGGCAACAGTAAAGCCTCGGAACTCCTGATTCTATATAGTCGATGGAATCTTATATACAACTCATCTACGTATGCGAGATATTCTTTATAAATAGTGGGTTGGAAGAAGGGAGTGGGGGGTGGGGGGTAAGCCAAGTATTTACTAAGACCTTAAATGATATGTTGGCTTGTAAGAGTCCCTTCACACATGTAAGTGCGCATGTCATCACCGTCAAACGCTGATTGGCTGACTTCAAACCCTCGTGCATTTATTACCACATGTGACGTCTGGAATGTTCATTGTTGTACCCCACTCCTCTCTTGGAACGTCAGCCCAGGACACAATTAGACTTATCTAGGGGCGCCGGAGTGGTCCTTAGACATGGATACCCTTCATAATGCGTCTAACGAACGTGAAAAGGCTGAGGTAACGATGAATAGACATTTTATTGCCCACCGATGTCTCTAAGGGAGACTGAATCAACTATAATTTTTTATATATGTTAGGTTACATATTTCTTTTACAGAAATCTAAAACTAAGACATAAAATTATGACTGTATGGTTTGATGTAAAGAGAATGTCTTGTCATTCTCTTAATACATACTTCTAGCGTTCACAGTTAGACGATAAATACGACGATAAAAGGGCAATGCTCTCATATAGGTCTTTTTTATGTATTGGACTCCTGTCAGACGTATTAATAACCATGTATAACTATAATTTATCGACATTTTAATGAATATTTAAATTTAATATTATTTTGAAATCACCTTTCGAATGGTAAACCTATGGCTCTCATATAAGGTTTCTCCTAAAATTTTAAATTAATTTAAGATTATTTGATCATAATAAATGGTTTGAAGATTTATGGAACTAGAAATAAACCTTTTATGAACTTTAAAAAATATATAACTATTCTGGCTGTTGCCTGTGAAAATAAAATTATTTTTAAAACGAAACGTATACATCCTAGCTGAATTACCTTTTTGAGTTACTATAACAACACTCTGGAATAATAGTATCTTTAACTGAATCTTCTTTTATATTTGAGTTATATGAACTGCTTATAAATTTAACTTTTGGTATCTTTTAAATTTGTTTCAAGTCGTAGATCTCAAAACTAATCGATTTTTTTTTATATAATATGTTCAATGATACATGCCGTTTTTACAACTTATCCTCTTTAAAGTTAACTTCAAAACATCGTATATTTCTTAGTTTCCATTTACGTTGTAGCAAACTATTATCGAATTGATGACAGACCACGTGGTATAGTGCTCAGTGAACCTGACTACGAACCTAGGAGTAAAGTCCGTTCACGATAGGTTTTTACCTGGATGACAGTTCGAAAATCATATGTTTAGGTTTTGGGTTGCCAACACTTGTAAAAGATCACAGTTTTGTTATAAATATAAAGATCTTTAATTACCTGTTATATATTACATTTTAAATAACGTTAACTTAAGTTTTCTCAAACTATTTCATTTTTTTAAATCATTTCTTTTTGTCCAACTCGAAACAATATTTTAAACATAATTAAAAGTACTTATTTTTCGTTTTGGAACGTTATTGATTTTGTGGATTATAGTGCATACATCAATACCTTTTAATAAAGTCATCGTATTTACTTGGAAAAGAGAAAATTGTGTTCATTTTTTTACATACAATACATGATTTTATGATTATTTTATCGTATTTTGAAATATTTAACTGAATAAAATATTTTCATCAAATGCGTGTCCGCATCATTGTAAAAAACTTGTTTACCGTTATGTTCAATAATATAGTTTAAAATTCGTCAGTCGCCATTTTGAGGCTATGTTTGTTAGAAGTTTTTGTGAAAGTGATGTTAATATTTTTTAAGGGGAATAAAACTATAGATAAACTTTGTGTCTGACCTCAAATAAATATATAAATAATATTGGCCTAAATTACTGTGGTTAACTATCACATTAACATATTGCCATCTGTTTTCATTACAGTCATCCAAAGTGATAGATGTCAGCTGTTGGCGTTGTGATATATTAAGGACTAGTTCTAGTAACATTTTGAGCTGTCATCCAAGTAAACTTAGGTCGTGTATGAATGATATTTTGTCTTGTCGCTCATTTTAAGAAGGGTTCGTGAGTAAGAAACGAGCCTCATCACCTCAATCTTGAGAGCATTTAAGAAAAGGGTGTTGGTTTCGATACTTTTGGGTTAAATAATATTCTGATTATGCCTATTCTTTATAAACGGTCGTACATTGGCGTAGGTACGCTAGTGTGTTTGACTCTGAACCGGAAGGTTCGGGTTTATCTTTATCTGAGGGTACTAGACCATGAATTTGTGTCCCGACATTATTAGTTTTCATTCCTTCTTCGAAAGAATTATGTCGTATTTCTTTAAATTTATATTGTATATGGTCATATTTCAAATATTTTTTTATTTGTGCCGCATCTCGTTCGGGTTATACGCCTATGTACTAATTACACAAACGGGTTAGGGATTATGAAGGCTAGATTTAGAGGAAATGCACTTGCATCTGCGTGGAGAAAGAGTGGACATCATTTAGGAAAAACTACCCTCAGTGCACCTGACCGGGATCGAACCCCGATCTTCCCGTCTTTGGCAGTCTCGTCTAACACGAGAGTAGCGCGTTAGACCACGTGGCCAACAAGTTTTTTTTATTCAAGCCCTCAAACTAAGGATAGTTTATTGATTACTGTGTTATGAAAATTCATAATTTATCGAAAATAGTTCAAACTATTTTGTTCATTATGGGTATCTAGAGGAAGATGTACAAGATTGTTTGTTTTTCTCATTTCTAATCTTTTAATTTATAAGTTTTTTTTATAACGGCCTTACTAAGGGATAGTTTATTAATGACTGATTTTTTGAAAATGTTGGCACAAACTACTAAACTATGAAAGTATTTACGATTTTGTAGAGCAATTTGTTTAACCTGTACCCTTATGTTAGGTAGATGAAGTCGCCTATACCCGGCGCATTGGTACTACCTAGTACTCATTAAAATAAACGAGTGTCTCCTCCTCCAGGGGATTCGTGTTCGGACCGTTGAAGTGCAGCCTCATCGGGAAGGAAGCTAGTTGAGGTTTTTTTTTTGGATGCCCTCAACAATCCGGAGGTCTGAGGCCTACCTCAAGACGGTACCAACCAAACACCACACACATCAACCTGCCAAGAGCTCCACCACATTACCGTTGCTAACAATAGCGTTAATAAGATGCGCTTGTCGGTCACTTCACTCGGCGCCGGGCCCTGTCTAGTCATGACTCCAACAGTCAACTCAACCCACACGTCTAACTACTTGTTTAAATAATGTTGAGTAAGGTCCGAGGTCCCACACGGAGTATTACCAGCGTTTGTTCCAACAGCAAACGTTTTACAATGATAACACTTTCGACGTGTTCAACAATAAAACATTCACTTTGTTTTTAGACATATTTTAAGCACCACAACCCGCCTCTGTGGCGTAGTTGGCTAACGCGCTTGTCGTGTTGAGCTCGACTGCTGAGGACGGGGAGATCGAGGTTCGAATCTCTGTCGGGTGAACTGAGGTTTTTTTTCCTAAATGGTTTTCCACTCTCGCTCCACGCAAATGCGGGTTCACTTCCTCTAATACAACCTTCCCAATTCCTAATACATTAGAGTAATTAGTACTTAAAGCGTATAACCCGAACGGGTAGTAAGACGCGGTGCTAAATATTATTATTTAAGCACCACGTTATACCTTTCAACATATATGCAAATGCACTAATCAAGTTAATTTTTTTAGGTATGAGGAAGGTATAATTCTGAGGGTGTGTGCCTGCATTATTGTAGAGGGAGAGTGAAAAGCCATTTAGGAAAAAAACATCCACGGTATACCCGACCCGAATTCGAACCCTTATCTCCTCGTTATTGGCAGTCCAGTTTATTGCAAGAGTGACAACTTAGACCATTTGACCCTGGATTAAAAATTTTAAACGCTGGTTGGTTTTCATGCAATTTTTTAATCTTAAGCTTACTTAATTTAAAACTTTAATTGCTGAGCAAATTTTGTACAGACCAATTTTCATAGCAACTACTAACAGATTTTCATGCTGTCAATATTTTTCATATTATTGGTGTTGTTTTATAAGTGTTGATAACATCTATAGAAAGTTATAGCTGCAGATCACATAGCCTGACGTGTGAATACGCGAAAGTAAATTTAGTAGCGTTTAAAGTTGTCAAATGAGGTTATTTCTATTAAATACGGCTGGAATTAAGGTCTCCCCATGTAGGATGTAATCTGTAAAAATAGTTTGAATTTGTTTTATTATTGACAATGTATGATTATATATGTATATATAGATATATAGATAGATAGATATATATAGAAACATGCATATTTTTTCTCACTAAATTTTATTAGTTAATTGAAAGTGACATTTTTGACCAATTTGTGAGGTCGGACATCAAATCAGGGAGTCAACACAGTACACTTAGGACCCCAGCATTCGGATGGTAACTTATATTTACAGTTTCACTCACAAAAATTAGCTGGCCAAGTGGGACTTAAATTAAAAAGCCGGACACTCTTTGTTGCCAGCGCTGTAAAATATTTAACTATTTGGTCACCTTAACCAGTATTAACGGATACAACATCGTCAATCTTATCTTTGTTTTCCAGTTTAGGGGAGGTTTTAGGTTCAAATCCCGGTGGGTGTGTTTAAATGTTTTCTCCCTTAAAATTGTTTCCCACACGGCCTCCGCGCAAATTCAAGCATATTCCCTCTAGAGCTTGCTTGCCATGTAAATATAAATACGCTGATAGCGAATGAGTAGTAATACGCAAATCACGGTAAATACATATATTTTGCCATCGGCTAATGTTGAACTAGACATCAGTGGGAAGAAGACATCTCTCCAAGAGCTGAGTTGGGGGGCAGCTTCTATTTCACTCCCTTCCAATAAATATAGAATCCGATATATCTAAACGATGTTCCACAGACACCTTTACGGCATTTAAGCACCGTGGATCAGCTCTTGCAATTATTAGTGATGTAGCCTTGAGGTCTTCAAACAGTTTTTCTTATTAAATCCTTCCTTCTTTCTATCAAGGAGTCAAGGTTTCATTACAACAGAGTGTAATTCGAGCTCTCAAATATCCCCGCAGTTTGTCACGCCATGTATATACAGTAGCCCCATGACTTCTTTGGTGCTGACTGACAGCTCACAGCTGACAGCTAAAAGCTTTGAAAAGTTACCAGACCAAATTATCTATCCCTACGCTGAACCATATGATGTGCAAAAACATGTGTTTAGCATCTGTCACTTCTGACAGTCAAAATTTAGGTGTATACCTAAATGTTGACAGTCATCTGTCAGCTGTGAGCTGTCAGTCAGAACCAAATAAGCCATGGGGCTACTATAGGCATGGTTTGTACATTACTTTTGCCATGTTTGGCCGGTAAAATCCATTCTCTATACCGCCTGCGAGTATTGTCGAGTTTCTCAATGCGTCTCTAGACCAAAACTTTTTTATTTTTATTTTTTTTTTTCATTCTGTGAAAGCATGTTTTTTTTCTGTTCATGTAAGGGCAGAGATTGACGTTTTGTTTAGTAGCCTACATTTCCTTTTTTCACCTTGTGACAAACATATTCCGATAACTAGTTCGTAAACATAACTTTAACTGTGCATAGGAATAGATCAATATAATTAGATGAAAAGGATGAGTATGAATATTTGATTACTTTGATTAAATACATTAAACCTCAGAAACGTCTAGTCTAGTCTGGTTAATTAGTCTAGTTAATTAATATTGTTAAAAAGTAGGCTAAACATGTCATGTTACCACATTCACCATTTATAATGCGCTAATATAAATTTGTTTAAATATTCCCCGAACTCTAGCCACCCATTTCTAATTATATGTCTTAATCAGGAGCTATTTAATGATTAATACATGATAAGGAGTAAAGATTAAAACTAATATACCAGCATTATTATGAACATGAAGCTAGGAAAGTCCTCTAAATGCATCCAGATTGTATTAAATATATAAATCTTAACACATTGCTGCCAACTTTTAATTTTGATGGAGAAAAAGACGGGGCTGGGGGAGGGGGTTACAATAGAAGCTATGAAAGGTGCTATACATCGCCTTCGTGGGCTTTCATTTTCGGGGATATAAAATGCACTCATGTAACTACCATTTGCTATCGTTACTCAGCCTCCCAGGATCGTAGACAATCACTCTGTATCTGGCTACGGCGTACGCCAGGATCCAAACTCTTACCGTGAACTGTCAATTTTATTTTAAATTCCGCCATGCAAGTTGAAGTAATCAGATACTCTGAATCAATGTTTGAAGGGTAAAAATATTAATTTACGATTTCCGTGAACAAAGCCTTGGTCGCTCGTTTCCGTAGTCTAATGGTCCTGGAAAGTCTAAGGCAGTAGTTCTCAAACTGCGGTCCGTGGTTGGAACCGCAGGGAAAATATAAATATTACGTGAAAGGGTTAAAGAATACAATATTGACAGACTAAGTCCACTAAGTCAACGACACTTTGTACCACAAGAAGTATTACATATGAAATGTGCATTATTAAAATGTCTCATACAAATTCTGTGTTTTATTTATTAATAAACACGTACTTTACAAGAGCTACCACCCGCTTAGGTGGCCGCATGATCTAAGACGCTACTTACGCCGTGGCTGATTGGGATATCTGAGGTTCTAATCTTGGTCGGGTGTATTGAGGGTGGTTTTTACAAAATCATTGTTCACTCTCCCTCCACTTAAATGAGTGTACACCTCCTATAAATATAATCTTCCTGATCCCTAAAACTATTAACGTAATTAGTGCATAATCATAAGGGGTAGTAAGACGCAATACTAAGCCAGGGTAAAGATACGTAGGTGGTCCTCAAATGCATGTGGTCCGCTATTGGTAAAAGTTTGAGAAACACTGGTAAAGAGGACTTTGACCTTTCCCTGATGTTACCTAAAATAATGTATTTGGTAATGAGTTCTCCCTATTATCTAGACATTACCATTTCTTGCGCTACTGGTGAGTATTGTTAATTGCTATCGTAGATTAAGCTAGTTTGTAACAGTTTTGTTCTTATGCTTAACATTATGTTTAATTGGTGTCTGTTACATATTCTCCTTTTGCCCACAAAATATATTTAGGGAAGCATCATTCCACAACTTTATGAGTTCAGTTGAAATTGTTTGACAGTTGCAAAATAATTATAAACATAATATTTCTGGATGTTTAAATTCACACCAGATTTTTTCTGTTTTTACTCCACGTCTTACTACTAACCCTACGGGTTATACGCTTATGTTCTAATTACGCTGATATATATTGGATGAGGAAGGCTGCATTTAGAGAAAGTTTACCCAAATTTTCGTGAAGGAAAGGTGGAGAACCCTTTATGGAAGAACACCTATGTACACCCGACTGGGATTTGAATCCCGATCTCCCTGTCATTGTCAGTCTAGTCTTTTGCGAGAATAATGCCTTAGACCATGCGGCCACCGAAGCAGGTAAACCAGCTGTTTTAAAATCTTCTTTTTACCGGATAATACTCAGTAAATTGTGAATGAACTATAGCTACCCTGACATGACCACGAGTATTAAACATGTCGTGTCTACTGCGGAGTCTTTTAAATGAGTTCTGTTCACGATAAAACCTATTTTTTCTCAATTATTTCAATCTTGATGCGAGCGAGCACAAAGCAGGGTGTTGAGCTAGAGAATCCCCGCGTTACGTCACAATTTTCCAATGAACTGACCCGTCAACATTTACGGCGCTAAAAGGACTCCTTTAGAGAAAACACGATTTCGCGAGTCGCTAATTTTGTGAGTGGCAAGTGGTCTCATCTCCGGAAACGAAGTCATTCCTTGTTAATGTTTACTGAACGTAACTAAAGGGAGGGGAGGATCAAGCTATGTGAATATGTAGACCACACTCGAACACAGAAAATGAAAATACGTTTGCCCGTGACATTTATACAGTGCAAGACGCAGCACTTTGGAAATTAATATTTAGTTACGATGGACAACAGTAACCGGGTGGCCATTCATCAGACGAGGCTCACGCCAGATATATTCTTGGGGTATCCTCTTTTTTTAAACATTTTCCGGGATCCTTTTATTTTGGAGACAATTATTTAAAAAATAGTAATTTATAATACTCTTCCTACTCAAAAAACGCTCCGCAGCCACTGAGTTTAGCACATTTGTATACATTCAACTGTTTAACTCCCCTACTATCTAATCGTGGCTGAACACACATGACAAGTGGGATAACGAGTTTCTGATCCATAACTTAAACTAAAGTGTGATTAGGATTTTGAGTAATTATTCCATTGCTGTACCCTGATATTTGTTTTTAGGAAGGAGGGAACTGTGGTAGTTCGTGGTAAAATCTCCCAACTTAACAAAGCCCCATCTCAAAGTAATTTAAAACATAATTGAGGTTGTAAGATAATTAATTGTGAAAGACTACAATACAATACTAACCTAGTCATCGGGTAGAAATACTTATATTAATCCTTGTTTAAGAAACTTTTTAATTTGGAGTCATTTGTTCAAAGTCTTAAAATAAGAGGAAAAGCCTTTTAAAAAGTTTGAAAAGATTATTATTTTTGTGGAGAAAACCGGGAATCATACTAGAATTTGATGTAAGAGTTTTAATGGCCATCCTGAGTAAGCCAGTAAAGAATCTGGCGTAAGTATTTTTTTATTATGTTTGCTTGATTGTATTTCCTAAGCACGGGTTTATATTGGTAGACACACACAAATTAATTTAAGCCAAGGCAGTAGCAATTATCACTAAAAATATAGAGCAGCAATCTATGAAATACAAAAAATCAAAACTTGTTTGTGTAATTAAAAGTAGGAGAACTTAACTAATTAAAACAAACCTAGATGGCAATCAATACGATATGTATAATTCGATTTAAATTATTATTATTATTAGCACCGCGTCTTACTACCCGTTTGGGTTATACGCACTTACGCTAATGTGTAATGGTAGGGTGATTGTGAGATGAAATGGAGGACCTACAGTTTAACGTGGAATCCGAACCACGGTGGAGGCCTTGCATTCCTCACATTCACAAGATGTCTTGTCAGAGGTGAAGGAAGGGTTTGGTAATCAGATAAATCTTTGCCGGGACCGAGGATTGAACCCCGGCCGCCAGCATATAAGTCTTGACACCTTACCCCTAGACCGCCAGGTCACCCAATTCGATTTAAAATAAATTCTATAAATTGGTTTTACTAAAATACGAACAAGTGCCGCGTTAGTTCTTAAAAGCAAAATTATGTCTCTAGGCTTATTTTAGTTTATCGTGTTTTATCAACTTAATTTACATCTAAAAACTAAATGAAAATGTTTTACTTTGTAAAACAGTTAATTTGGGCTTGGTATCGAGTTCGGCGCTACACTAAATGTAGGACGACACCTACCTAGACCAGGATGGAATGGGCCAGTTTCATATCCAAAACTGGTCCATTTCATTCGAGTTAAGGTAAGTATCGTCTTGTATTTAGTGTAGCGCCGCACTTAAGGCGTACTCAACCCGTCTTTGAAATTGGCATATTCAGTCGGTTCACAAAGAGCACGTTAAATATCTCAAATTAAATCGATAATGTTGTGCACCTATTGGGATCAAACCAGAGGATTTTATAAATGCAGTCGGCAACCTTAGCCCCGAAGGACGTATGAGTAAAGTGTAGTTCGTGTTTTTCTCACGTGAGGAGACTTTATACACCTGGACACGGACTTGTTTATAAAACTGGCAGCTACTTATCAGCATTATTTCGATTGTTATTATTCTCTTTTATACACACGCCCATTGTCTCCGATTATTCGTGATATTTTATTATTTTTTAAACGAAATTCCTTCAGTTTTACAAAATGTCATAGTTTTGAATACCTAGAATACAATAGAGTACATTTGTGTGAATCAAAATTGTAACAATCGTTTCAGATTTCATCCTATAAGCATTCGTCCTTTTGTTAATTTAGGTTTCGTATTATTTGAAACTCCAGGTTGAAACGCACACGAAGTTGAAAATAATACACGTACGCTAAGTTTTGCTTTACAATAACAATTAATTTAATCGCATTTTGAAAATGTAAATAACGGCGTTAGTCATTTATCTTAAGGCTAGCATAATTAATTTTAAATGAGCCTGCTATGTGGTCTTTTTTCTACTTTTAAGTCTTAGCATATATTTTTTTATAAAGAGGTTGAAAATATTGAAATAATAGATCACCCGTAGGCAACGGTAGGTACGCGTTCTAAATTTCGATCTCATTTAGTCTGGCTCTCTGGTAATGGGTAGATCAGGGTTCGATTTTCAGATGGGTGTACAGTTTCCCACGAATATATTAGTACATCTACTCTTACTTCAACCTTCCTGATGCCAATCCCAATAGCGTAATAAGTTATATCTCTATACACCCGTTTCAGTGGCTGATTGATCTGAGTCGTCACACTCGTGTTGGACTGGCCTGCTGATAATGGGGAAATCGGGGTTCGAATCCTGGTCGGATCTAGTGAGAGGGATTTTTCATAGATGGTTTCCCATTTTCCTTCCACGCAAATGCGGGTATATTACCTCTAAAATGCTTCCTTCCTTATCTTTACCCCACTACTATTATATATACGTATAACCTGAACGGGTACTAGGATGAAGCGGTTGAAGAGAACGGTTAACATATTTCAAATTTGAAAATAAAAAATAAATAAAAAATGTTTGACAAATTAAAATTTTGCATCACTTTTTGTTTTACTGCCACTCTTTATTTTTTAAAGTTCATGTTTTGAGACTATTCTTTGTCATTAAACTTGGTTTCTATTTAAAACCTTGTTTTTACGTCGTAAAATGACACACATGTCGAGAAGAAAAAGTTGAACGTAAACATATCCTCTAATATAGCACACGCCTATTAAATGTTTCCAAAATGCGTCAGTAGGAAACTATCAATCATATGAGCGTATCAATGGCTGTCAAGATAAGATTGGTTCATTCATAGAATTCTGCACGTAGGCCAACTATCCAATGTTTCCTCACCAAAATAATATTTATATTGTGCTATCAGTCAATCATTCCATCGAGAGCCAAACATAATTTTAAAATTTAGTTTTTATTTATTTGAGGTATTTAACTTGCACTTTTCTAACCGACTGATTATTTCAGTACATCAGAATTTCTATGAGCGAGAGAGAAAAGGCTTACTAATTTTGCTGGGAAAGGTATTTTCAAAGACTTTCCAGGGTTCTTTTACATGCTACAATCGACACGGGACAGATGGCTTAACTTCCCCTCCGAAGGAAGTTGTGCTACTAATTTTTATCGCTCAATAAAAATTCCCCGACCTGGTTTAAACCCATGAGCATCTGGTTATGAGGTGGGTTCTTTACAAGACCACTGAGCTCGACTAACATTAAATTTACATCTTAAAACACTCATAAAAAATCTCCAACTATATTACTATACATTCATTTAGTTTATTACACGCACTGAGGTGTTTCTTTCGTAAGTGGTTTCCCACTCTCTTTCTACTCGAATATATGAACAATACCTCTTAATTTTACTTCAAAGAAAAGTGCATATATCCTGATAGCCCGAGCGGTTATCAAGACACGATGCACAATATTTAGTTATTATTGTGGTATAAAAAATGTGTAGAACAAACAACACGGAAATTTTAGAAATACTCTATAGCCCTTTAGGCTTATTAGCTATATTCGTTAGTCATTTATTAAATGTATTGTAGCTATTTATGAAACTATGTATATATTTTGTTTTGTAAATAATTGTGAACAAGTTTAACATTGCTCAACAAAACAAACATTCTTCGATTTGTTCAAGTATTTTTCCTCCCTCTTTACGACACATATTTTATCTTCTGTTATAATCGAGGCCATTAGAAGCAATAAAATAATAATAGACGAGATTTATCTACTTTTATTGACTTCATATTCCCTTGTCAACGGGCGATTGATTCAAACATCTTGAACAGTTGACTCACTTGACTTTTTTTTCTAGAGGTCACTGATTCATTCCGTTATCGAATTTTGTGTGGCATTATTCAAATAAAGCTAATAAATATAAGATTGATGTGACCGTGCACGGAAGTTAAAAATAACGTGTATTTTTTAAGTTCTGGTATACATACGTTAAGGTGTTAAATTGTATCATCCGTATCGATGGTTACGTGGACTAGATGTCCAGTGGTCTAGTTTGGCTTGCCGATGACGAGAATATCGAGGATCGAAACCCGGCCAGGTTCACTGAGGGTGTGTTTTCCCTATACGTTTGTTCCACTCCCCAACCGCGCAAATGCGGATGCATTCACTTTCAATTATAGTTTATCTTTATCATTCTTAACCCATCGGTGATATTAAATGCGGCTAGCCACAATGGGTATCTAAGGTGCAATATATATTGAAACAAAATCAACTGTATTTATTAATTTGAAATACTTGAAAAATGACAGCTGGACACTGTCGCGCAAAGCCAAGGCCCCGGGTTCGATTCTATTGCTCTACTACTGAGCTATTTATAATTCGTCCCGTGCTCAGGGTCATTATTCACTCGTAGCTTAAGGCCGAGTCTGTGATAGGCGTGTATAATCGTCAACAATATAGTCTATGAGCGAACATTAGTATCGCGAGATATCAGATAAAACTCTGCAGGACTGGAATGTAAATTAATAGATTCTGCTCCTGTCCATATGGACAGTACAGTACCGTGATTTCAATGATTTACAACCTGTGTGTTGATATCCTTTCAGATGTATTTTGTCATTATTTTGTTTGCTGGAAAATTAAACCAAAACGGGTGTTGTTTTGATTCCTCGCATGAGCATGTCAAAGATCTCTCTAAAAAAAAAGTCCCATTTCTTCTCTTGTTCTTGAGCTTTACTTGTTTGCATGCACTTGTTTGTGTACAGAATGACCCAACAACAACCAAAAGTCGTGTGCCAATGCCTTTGACATGTCTCGTTTTACAGAATGTACTCAAAATGGCTGCTCCCCAAAATATGAACGAACCCTAACTGTGAAGAAGCCGAGATCAACATTTTCACCGCTTGAAAAATAAGATGGCATGGATTGGTTTGTTTCAAATATAATATAAAGAAAAACCTAAGAGCAAGTGAACTTACTGAAGATAAGTGTGGGAGACCCTAATGGCGACCGACTTTTGGGGATGTCTGTACACAAACAGCGCTTGGATGACGTGTACTATTTAATGCCACTGTGTTGTTTGATAAGTGATACAGTGCACCTATAAAATATTGACACTCTGTTAACAACATTAATACATGGACGGTTGGAAACGACCTTGCCTGGCTAGGTGAGTGTGATAAGTCTGATTCGAGATAAGACAGTGAGTGTATCGGTGAGATAGTAGAGCAAGACAGTTGACTGGCTGACTAGGTCTTGGACATGAGTGCGCAGATCGCCGAGGTGTAGTTTTCCGAGGAGCAAAAATGAGCTCGCCTGTGGATTTTGACGAGTTCGATTTGGAGATACAAGCATTTGGAGAGTATTTAGACGGTAAATAATTATGTAGTTCTATTATCTTAATAGTACCGGTATTAATTCAATACGAGCTTTAGGTTATTATTTGAATGAAACTACTCATGTTGAACTTCCTAGTATTTAAGAGCACATTTAAATGGGAATAAGCTAATAATTGGTTTTATGTAAATTTTAGTTTTATTAATTGTTAAGACATAGCAAGTAAATGTATACTGTAATGTTTTTCGGGGTCTCAGCACTTCTTTTTGACTTACTTAAACTCTATAAAAGTTTTTCTTTAGTGCATAAAAATTCCATATTCCGCCATTCCATTAAAATAAAACTGAAATGCCTCCACGTGCTACTACCCTTCTGAGCTAACCTCATTTCAACTACATTAATTTTCTAAGGAGGATAAAGATAAGAGCTTATAGTAAGTGTACCCGTATTTTCGTAGCGATAATAAAAGTGGAAATATTTATCAAAACCCACTCTCAGTAAATCACACCAAGCAGGGTTTGAAACCACTGATCTGCGCGTCACCGACAAACCAGAGTAGATGACATTTAGCCATCTCGCCTTCCGATGCGGCTTAAAAAACAATACATGTTTTTAATACTTATAAATATTTCTTCTTATTGATTGAATACACATTTTTTTTATAGAACTACGTCAGTTCTTTTGGGGTAGCCGTGAACACAAAAAGGACACATTAGTTGATCAATATGTTGAAGCACATATCTTAAACTTTATGTCCAACGCTGTGTTTCCCAAGCTGCGATAGGTGCACATACCCCCAGGCATCCGTGAAATATTTTGAGATGAGTTAGTCATAAAATATATTTTGATAGTGGGTTTTTTAAAGCATTTTTTCCCCCAAATCTGTCACGGCTTTAATTTTCATTAAAATTAGGAACTATTGTCTATAATTAGAGGGCTAGCAGGCTTCCCTAAAGGAGTAAGCTACGGGATAAATTTTGGAGAAATCTGCTCTTATGGGAAAATATTTGTATGTAATAATAAGTTACCTTGCTTAGCACAGAAATTTAGTAATTTATTTTTTATCTGAATAAATTTATAAAACACTGCTGATCTAGCGGTGACATTTTTCGTAAAATTATTGCAAACACATTTAATTTCAACGTTTCTATTAAATTTTTTGTTTGCAAATAAACATTTGAAGTGGGTTGTGAACAACGTAGTAAGCTACATTCCGATGTAAATAATCTTACTTATCTCTTTAACACACAGTTGTAGAATAATGTTGGGAATAACACTACTTTTACCTTATTTATCACACTGTTAAATGTTGTGAATAACACTATTGCCCTCTTCATCACACATTTGTTGTGGAACATTGTTGTGAATAACACACTCCCTACCCTCTTCATCACACCTTTGTTTTGGAACATTGTTGTGAATAACACACTTACTGCCCTCTTCATCACACCTTTGTTTTATAACATTGTTGTGAATAACACACTCACTACCCTCTTCATCACACCTTTGTTTTGGAACATTGTTGTGAATAACACACTCGCTGCCCTCTTCATCACACCTTTGTTTTGGAACATTGTTGTGAATAACACACTCACTGCCCTCTTCAACACACCTTTGTTTTGTAACAGTGTTGTGAATAACACACTCACTACCCTCTTCATCACACCTTTGTTTTGGAACATTGTTGTGAATAACACACTCACTGCCCTCTTCATCACACCTTTGTTTTATAACATTGTTGTGAATAACACACTCACTGCCCTCTTCATCACACCTTTGTTTTGGAACATTGTTGTGAATAACACACTCACTGCCCTCTTCATCACACCTATGTTTTGGAACATTGTTGTTAATAACACACTCACTGCCCTCATCACACCTTTGTTTTGGAACATTGTTGTGAATAACACACTCACTGCCATCTTCATCAGAATTTTGTCGCAGACATTAAATTTGACTTATTACAAATCACAATTTGCTGAGTAAATTTTTAATTTATTTGTATTGTTGCAAACTCTTCCGTAATAAAGACCAACAACAAACTCATTTCTTTATTATAGAATAACTTGGCAAATAGCCAACTTAAAACGTTGTTCCACCCGACGCTTCAGTTGTTTTTTAAGATGTTACTTTACTGTACACACACGCTGTTTTAACTAAAACAACCAATCTCATTATGGATGCCGCCGTTTGTGTTTCAGATATTTCCCGTAAGATAAACGCCCGCAACTATACGGAGACTTTATCTGACCCTGAGGACGAAGGCTCTTCAGAAGAAGCGTTCGAAACACCAGTAGTAAACATTCCGCCAATCAGCGTCCAACTAGATGACTGCGCCATCAATGGTGACATCAATAAACCCGTTGAGGTAGCAGTAGATGTCATCCCTAAAGACGCCGACAGAGGTGAGTACAGTCTGTGTTTTATCTTTGTTGAGAGCTGCCCTCTTGAATTGCTGTGACGTATAAATTTGAGCTAGAGTAGAACATTTCATATTTAATTATTTTCGTATGTAGGGAATCAACCTTTAAGGTTGGGATTTAGGAAACGCAAGTTAAGGGCAGTATTTTGGTAGTTTTTATAGCAACAATTTTTGTTGGCCAAAATTAATAAAATATTGCTCCAGTAGAAACCTAGAGTTTAATTTTCTTAACGTGGTGATATCAACAGTTCTTGAATATCTCTCATGAGCATAGCAGCATTAGATAAGAACCATTTTAAATGAAGAGAAAATTTTTTCTTTAAATTCCAGGACACCCTCTACAAATATTCAACAACTTTTTATATCACCATGTGAAGAAAATTAAACTTAAGGTTTCTACTGAATAAATATTTGATTTATTTTGACCAAGAAAAGGTTTTGCTATGAAACCGCAAAAATAATGGCCTTTTCTTGTGTCCCCTGCATCTCCACCTTGAGGCTTTGTCTCACCCCACCCTACTTATAACCTGATTTAGGTAAAAGCCCCGTCCTGAAAGACCTCATTTAGTACCAAAATCCTACTGTATATTTGTACTTTCATATGATAAAAGTACCTCCATAACGGTAATGGGAAGTAAGAGCTCGAATACTTTCTATACCAACAAAATATTAGTACTCATTAGGATTTTGGCACTAAATCAGGCATTCCAAATCGAGCTTCATACTAAAATCAGCTCGAACCAAATGCCCCATCGCGGTGCGGCTTTCTATAATCTCTAATATTAAACAGGGCAAACGAGGTCAGTGAAACCATTTTACTATATTTTAAAAAAATAAAACAAATTTGAAAAAGTAAGAAATTTAAAAAGCTAAATCTAAGTCAAGCCAATTTCGCTGTTGTTAAGTTCAGAATTCGAAAAACCAAACTTTGATAAGATTTTTGGTTCTAACGTGGTCGTTAACCTGGTGTTCTGTCTATTCACTTGTGAGACTTTTATCCGGGAAACTAGATACACTACTACGATCGAACTAGGAATTGCATCGAAGTGGGTTTTCTTCATTCTTCGCTTGACAACAGCGAAACTGCTACCATTGGAATAGTTTAGATTTTTTTAAATTTTGTTTTATTTATTAAATGCTACCTGAAATACTTATCTTTGCCCGAGAAAAATGATCTTAGTTTAACGAGTATACGTGGACGGTAACTTTATTAAGTAGACCCGCCTCGGTGGCGTAGTTAGCTAACGCGCCAGTCGTGTTGAGCTAGACCACCGAGGACGGGGAGACCGAGGTTCGGATATCGGTTGGGTGAACTGGCGGTGTTTTTTACTAAATGGTTTTTGACTCTCCCTTCACGCAAATGCTGGCTCACTTCCTCTAAATTCAACCTTCCCAATTCCTAATCCATTAGTGTAATTAGTACTTAAGCGTATAACCCGAACGGGTCGTAAGACGCGGTGCTAAATAATAATTTATTAAGTACCTTTAATACCTGCTTTTTCTTTGTTTGTCTGTCATGTGCGATATATATGGCACACAGATATCTAAACAAATATGGCCTTGCTCCCGGCCCGGATTTCAATCTTTTTTCTTTCTTTTTTTTAAACTAAAAACTAAGCAAATCCCATGAGAAATACCATTGGAAAGACCTAAACGCAGATGAGGGGGATAACATCGATTTCTGTAGTCTTCATTTACACCTTTTTTAATGGAGACTAGAAAAAACTTGGGCACGTCTGGCTCGCGCAGTGCTAGAGCCTGATTTTGGTTGAAGGAACAGTTTAGATAATTCAAACACATTTCTTGTGGCCAACATTGATAACACTTTAATACATTATTTGTGGTATTTTATTGATATTGATAATATCTATTAAAAGGGACGGAGAAAACACTACTTGATTTATGAATGTATTAAAATTGTTTTAGTAGCTTTAGTAACTACCAGAGACTGCTCCTACCAAAATCAGGCTTTATTTAAGTTGTATGAAAGGGTTTTTAAGCGAAACTAAGGTTTCTCTAAAGGTATTTAGCGCCTTGGAATGAATTGCTTAGACAACCCAACGTGCATTGGAGTGTCGCTTATCGCTGTGAAACACCTTAATGAAATGGTTAACCCAGCTAATACCTGGAAATTATCATTTAGGCAACTCAGCGTAATGATTGGGCTTGCCTATTTGACTACACCTCCCTAAATATATCTCCATTGAAATGTTAAAATAGGCAATATTTCTTCTAAAGTATACTCAGTATCGTTGTAAAAAGAAGCTGTCCGTATGACAAAGCTACTGCAGAATTCTCGTGTAAAAGATATTTTAGAAAATACAGATTTTCTTGTGGTCGATAATGATAACATTTTACTAAGTTATTTGAGTAGAGATATCTTTCAAGATCGACAGCGGCAGATAACTTAACTTGACGTATGGATATATTAAGTTAGTTTTAGTAACGTTTGCAACTGTCAGATATGATCCTTCCTACATTATTATTATTATCATTATTATTAGCACCGCGTCTTACTACCCGCTCGGGTTATACGCACTTATGCTAATGTGTAATGGTAGGGTGATTGTGAGATGAAATGAAGGACCTACAGTTTAACATGGAATTCGAACCACGGTGGAGGCCTAGCATTCCCCACATTCACAAGATGTCTTGTCAGAGGTGAAGGAAGGGTTTGGTAATAAGATAAATCTGTGCCGGGACTGAGGATTGAACCCCGGACCTCTAGCACAGAAGTCTGACACATTACCCATAGACCACCAGGTCACCTGGTACTTCCTACAAAAACCTACTCTCTTTTAGAGGTGCGCTGGTCCATAGGGTCAAGTTTTGGCAGTGGGAGAGGGGTGGGGGAACCAATATATTATGGGTGATAAACTTCAAGAAGCTGTTTCTTTATTGATCCGTGCAAGTGGATTTCTTATTTCTTGAGATCTCGCCCCGTGCGTGTACACTCACACCTATCTCACGTTAGTATACTCATACATAAGACGAGGCGTCTCCTTTGGATTGTCGGACGCGACATTCTCCGCGCTATAATTAATTCTTGTTCCTCTATTCGCTTTTATGGTTATGTCCTCACCATTGAGCTAAGCCGGTTAGTTGCTGAATATAGTGACAGAATTATTGGTCATTTTTCATATTTATAGGAGAATAAAAAATTGTATAAATTGTCGCAGCAAGTTTAAATTTTACGCTGGCGATGATTACAGGAGTGATGGAAATGATGGCATTGAAATTTATTTCACAACAATTTTTTTATTTATTTTTTATTTATAGCGTGATTTCTTTTACGGTGTTTCCTCAATACAATCAACGAAGAACGAAATTAATAGTTGAGTAAAAAAAAAGAGGATCTGTTCAAAATCTGTGCTTCATTTCCTTATTGTGGGTTCAAATATTGATTACTTAGATTGATTTCGGTCGTGGGCGAGATCGTTTGAGCGTTATGCTTTAAACTATGGTCAATCACACTTTGAGAAAGTTTGGTTAGAATCCCGTTGGTGTCCAAGATGTCCTCAAAGGACCAAAAGAACTAAATTTACCAGTGATTTGGCGATGTTCACGTGGTCTAAATGATCAGGTTGGTGAGTGCTGCGTGTATTTATATCCTGCAACGGGAGGTTGAGGGTCAGCCTTCGGCCGGTCATTTAGGCTACGTTCAGGTGATAGACTCGCATGATCACTGTTAACAGGAAGGATTGGGCTCGAATCTTGGTCGGATTCACATGGCGAGGATTTTTAAGTGATTTTCACTGTGATTCTTCCCTCTTGTCTCCTCGCAAATGCAAATTAATTTTCGCTAATCTATCAGTCGTTAAATACACTTGCGTTTAACGAAAAAAAAAAAAAATTATTTCATACGTTAAACTATGACGTAAGTCCTACTCTCTAAAATTAGGTTTGTTATGTGTAAATGGCAATCATTTTAATCATACTTTTTCAGGAGAAATCGTGTGAAAACGAAGGCCTATAAACCTCCCGATTAAAACAAATTGTTTGGGTGACATTAATTTTATCTTTGGCTTAGACTAGCATCAATATCGGTGAAATACAAACAAATCCACTGTGGATTAGCTATGTCTGTCTATATCCCCTCACAATTAGCTATGTCTGTCTATATCCCCTCACAATTAGCTATGTCTGTCTATATCCCCTACACAGTTAGCTATGTCTGTCTATATCCCCTCACAATTAGCTATGTCTGTCTATATCCCCTCACAATTAGCTATGTCTGTCTATATCCCCTCACAATTAGCTATGTCTGTCTATATCCCCTCACAATTAGCTATGTCTGTCTATATCCCCTCACAGTTAGCTATGTCTGTAATCTGTAATTATTCTTGTCCCGTTTCCGTTCTGCGAATTGGTGGACTGTTAGGACCGCGTAGAATATTTTTTTTATCCAACCCATGTCAAGGTTGTCTCGTTAAGGACATGAATTAATATTTTTGCTCCTATGACGTGCTTGTGATTACAAAAAAAAACAAACACGATTAATTACATATATATTAGAGTAAAAGTGTACCAAGTCAATCAAACTTTAAAGAACGATTTACTTTGTGATTGCTTGTAAAGTATAATTTAAAGTTCCGAAGTATCACGTACTTCAGCTAATATGGACACCTTTCTTCGACTCTTGTGTTGTTTTTTATTGTGACCTCTTCGTGTTCATTCAAATAGGAATAGTTGTTGTAGTTGAGTCTTTAGCTTGAAATTATAGGCACTGTAAAACAATAAAACGTGATTGCTTTATTTTCTCTGTCTTTTGGACAATGCACAATCTATGGACTGAGAGGGGCGAGTAGAAAGGACTTTTCACAGAAATTACTTCACCTTCATAACTTTTAAAAACTTAGTGATTAGGGTTTTTATCGCACTTTTATACTAATTTTAACTGTTAATATTCTAGATGGTTATATTATTTTACGTAAGAAGTGAAAATTATTTACATGACGATAAGGCGTTACTTTTGCGATAGGATTAATCGCCGATGACGAAGAGCTCGAGGTTTGAATCAATGTAAGATGTACTGAGTTTTTTTAATATAAAAATGGTTTTTCACTCTTTCTCCACATAACATCAGCAACACTTCTTTTAAATTCTGATTCTCTTTTAGTGCAAATATGCGGATAGCCTGAATGGCTATTAAGACGTTGTGCAGGTAGATAAAAGTCACACCATTAGTTAAAGTAAGTTTGCTACCAAGGGTGTAGAAAAGTGGATTTTAAGAGGTCTGGAATCCCCAAGGAATTTTGTGAATTCCTGCTTGGAGGGGGTTCGTATATACATCTAAAAACATTTACTGGCTAAAGGTAAAAGTAACATCTTCTAAACGCCCATGTTTTTTTTTAGAAAAAACTAATTGTATATGTATTTGTTTCATAAGCACGTTGACTGATATATGTGTGTCTTTAGAAAGTACACGTGAAATACCCAATAAAAAATTGATGCTACATTTTAATCCTCCTTGCCGCTGACAGTGTTGATGGTCCCTTATAGACAGTAGCGTCAATGACCTGGTTCGTACACTCACACACACACACGCACGTGTGTGTGTTTGAAGCGTTGACCGCTTCAAGTATTCTCTCTGCATATTATCTTTAACAAAGGTGATAGATACTGTCATGGCTGGGCGAGTTTTAAACTCAAGTCGTCTTCTTCCTCAGTGTTCCTATTTCTAATCGCTTGTTACATATTCAAGTGGTTTCGAATTAATCTAGATAGTGCAAACTCACTATTTTTATAATATATTGTGGGTGACCTGCTGGTATAGGGGTAAGGTGTCAGACTTCTATGCTGGCGGCCGGGGTTCGATCCCCGGTTCCGGCAAAGATTTATCTGATTACCAAACCCTTCCTTCACCTCTGACAAGACATCTTGTGAATGTGAGGAATGCCAGGTCTCCACCGTGGTTCGGATTCCACGTTAAACTGTAGGTCCTCCATCTCATCTCACAATCACCCTACCATTACACATTAGCGTAAGTGCGTATAACCCGAACGGGTAGTAAGACGCGGTGCTAATAATAATAATAATAATAATAATATATTGAACACTTTAAAGGTGCTAGGATAGTCTAGTAGAAGTTAATAACCGCCAGAAACCAAGTAGGTTCATAACGTTCCTGTGTAGATCTGCCTAACGGTAGGATGAGTAAATTAAAAATACAATAAAAAAAATCTTGTGATCCCCCGCCCTCCTATTAAATTACATCATTCATTTTCAAAAGATTCATTCTACGCTCCTATACCAATTACCTTTGTTTCATGGGCATTAGAATAATAGTAATATTAATAAATAGTATTTATTTGGACGACGCTAAAGCCAGCGCCTTTCCTTACCCATAGGCCATTACCCATTTAAATCTAAATGACCAACCAGCAGAATATCTATATTTTTGAATTTTCAGAGTGAAAAGTGTCAACTTTTGCACTTTGTTTACAAGTCATTATGATATAAAATAGTTTTGCGTTCATTCTACTAAACACAAATCGTTAAATATTAAATGTTTTATCAATATTTAACTTAAGACCAACACATGATTGGCAATATCTCAGCTACCTAGCCAACCCTCGCCCAGCCAAACGTGTTGATTTCTTGAATAAAGACCTAGTTTGGATCTATATGATTTTACCCTTCAAATTCTCATTCCTGGAATTTATTTTCACAATTAAAAAGGTCCTTAATTTGTTTTCATCCGCAGTGCTATGTATGATGTACTTAGCATGCTTTGAATGGAGGGAGTCTACTGTTCACATAACTACTAGTAGATCTATTTAATTTTAGACTGGAACAAACATACAGATCGGATAGAACAAAAAATCAACTACTTAATTTTAAGTTGCTTTGACATACTTCTATTTAAAAGTTGTATTATTTAATAAACAATCTTTAAGATATTTTATATATTTTTATTTATTCACTATCGTTGCGAAATGAACAAAAATATGCTCAGATTTCTAAATAGCGCAAAGCTATTTTTGCCTGGTTAAGTTGTTTTTATCTGACAACCTGTCAACGTGCAACAATAACAAGTAGTGCTATCTTCATAATTCACCAACTAAAGTATACAAGTGGCCTTGCTTTTTCATATAAAATAAATATTGTTGTTATGACAAAGATATATTTGACGCTATTTTGATTAATGGAGATAAGATTACGAATACTTGGATGTGAAGTCTGGCATTTTAAAAACATTAAAACTTTTTCAAAAGTTTGAGGCATTTTTATTTGGCAGTTTGTTGATTGACAGAGTTTTTACTTTTCTTAGGGATGACCTTTTAGAAAATACATACATTATTTTTGTGGCCTAAACGTATTACATATTGCTTTATATTGTTATTTTACTATGTATTAAAAGTGTCAGTAATAGGTCGTATGACTTGACGTATGAATACGTGAAAATATATCTAGTAACTATTTACCAGTCGCTTAAGGCACTGCCTATGAAAATTGAAATAAGAACAGTCTAGAAAATACAAGATTTTTTTTATGGCCAGCAATGCTAACATTTTACTATAGGATTAATATAACGCGTATTTTTATATTTATTGATATCTATAAAACGTGACCGTTGTAAATTATATGACTCGACGTACTAATACATTATAATCATCACAGTTACTTTTGTAGCTGTATTCTTCTATAATCCTAATGTTATTCATAGCTCAAGACCCCCCCCCCCTTATCTTTTTATTATTTATTCTCGTAAGGTAATCTGGTCTCGAGTATTTCAGTAAGTCTGTTAAAACGAAATCACGTAAGGATTCATATTAACCTAGATATTCAGTAATAGAACCACTTCAAAATTCTTACACGAGGTTTTTTTCCACCGCCCCTCATTTTTTGGAAATAATTTAGAAAAAAAGCCGTCTGTGTATATTATTCCTTTACTGTACTAGTAAGGATAATGCTCCAGGATGTAAAAATAACGTACATTTTGACCCATATAGAGGCTCCATTCTCTCTTCGGGTGAATAAAGTTTGTTTTTATCATCGTGTGTTTTTGGATTAGTGTAGGCCTAAGCTGCTGATGGCACGAATGTGAAGCAAGTCACGTAAATTTGAATGAAGAAAAAATATTCAAAGGGAAGTCACAAATATTATTTGCTCACGTTGAGAAGGGTACGGAGGATTTCTTGAAATCAATAGTTAGAGAGAAAAAATACATTAAAATAATTGTTTTGTTTTGTTGTATTTTTTTTTATAAATACCTTTTAATACTTTAAAGTAAACTTCATTTAATATTATATAATTTATTGGAGGGATTAAATATTTTGGTTCATATAAACTAGAAGTGTATTGTTTGGTTTGAATACATTTTGGCGCGTAATGCCTTGATTTTGCGTGTTTTCCAAGTATCTCCCACTCTTAGCTCGCACGTGAAGTGTCTCCCACTCTTAGCTCGCACGTGTTTTCAAAGTATCTCCCACTCTTAGCTCGCACGTGTTTTCAAAGTATCTCCCACTCTTAGCTACGCGCGTGTTTTCAAAGTGTCTCCCACTCTTAGCTCGCACGTGTTTTCAAAGTATCTCCCACTCTTAGCTTGCACGTGTTTTCAAAGTATCTCTCACTCTTAGCTCGCACGTGTTTTCAAAGTATCTTTCACTCTTAGCTCGCACGTGTTTTCAAAGTATCTCCCACTCTTAGCTCGCACGTGTTTTCAAAGTATCTCCCACTCTTAGCTCGCACGTGTTTTCAAAGTATCTCTCACTCTTAGCTCGCACGTGTTTTCAAAGTATCTCCAACTCTTAACTTGCACTACACGTGTTTTTTAAAATATCCCCAAGTATGACTCGCCGCAGTCGGCTTCATTTCATATTCAACGTTAGTTTTGGATGCTGTTCGTCGAGACAAATCTCCCAATCTAACGATAGACGGGCCGCTGCTGCTTGCCTTATAAGTGTATGATTGTCCGTGTGTGGATGTATGCATGGAGATGGACGTCTTCAGATTAGAGACGACCTCTCGACTTGGAAGAAGAGAAGGTCAAAGGTTTTTTTTTTACAGTCGGACGATGTTATTTGGTAGCAATCTCGGCGGTTTATTTGGGACTCTGATATCTATTGTTAGAAAAATATCCATCGAAAAAATTAGTTAATTTACTCTCGTTAATTTAGTACTAGCTAGGTTTGTGTGTGTGTGTGTGTATTCCACATATTACTGAACTAAGGTAGAATGTATAATATGCGTACCCGCGCTTACGTGGGGATAGAGCTGTAAACCTTTTAGGAAAAACTGTATCAGAAAACCCATATCAGATTCTAACCCCGAAAAAAAGTTCAAAAAACATTGCATGGTCTTTAGTTATATATTTTTAGTATTTGTTTTTTAATTTAAATACTTTTAACATTAAAGATATCAGAAATGTAATATACTGGTAGGAATTAGGAATGTAGTCAATATAAAACGCATCCGTGTCAGATTAAAATATTATAAAAAATTGCACACACACACACACACAAAGAGCATATCAGAATGACACAATCTAAACTATCACCCTGCTGTAGTTCTAACTCTAACCTCACCTTTAACGGAAATCAAGTGAAATGTGAATTAAATTATCTCGCCGGTTTTATTATAATTCTACTTATTTCTATAACTTTCACTAGAAGAGGCCTAATCGCAACATAATCACGGTTTAAATCATTTAAAAACATCCTTCAAACAATATCAAAACTTATAATTACACATTATTCAGGGCTCATAAAACCCACTTGTTACATTAGTTTTTAAGTAAATATAGATACAAAGAAAGCTAAGAAAAAATAAGTATTTCTAACGGTATCCTCCACTCTAAAACTCCCTACAAACGAAACTTTCTTTATTTTTTCTCAATAAAATGTTAAGTTATGATAACATCTAGTGGTTTGAATCTACTGCTGGCATGTTTGCTATGACTGACTCTTAAACGCACGCTTGCTCCTTGTCCCTGGCCTCTGAATAGAGTGCGTGGCATTGGTAACATTCCACGGTTATCTAAAGGGAAACCACTTTGAAACGTAATTAAACTTTACTCTTACACATATCCTGCATGTGAGACTGAAAAATAAGAATATCCTATATATATCTTATTTTTTGAAACACGTTACAATAACCTTGAACTTGAAAACTGGTTCCGGAGCATTGAAGTGACAATTCCATGATACCTCGAGAACCAATATCAATTCAAACCCTCTTTAGGGCGTGTTCTATTGACATCCCTAAACAACCTCTAATTAGGTACTCCATTAGACTTATACTGTCATTCAAACAAACGTTGATAGACTGGAATTCCTACTGAATTACTTATTTACTAATATATAAGAACGACATAGCTAAATTGTCCATGTCCAGGTGTCATATATACATGTAAGTACAGTCCGATTTTCGTAAGAAAGGCCTTTAAGAAAAAACAAACATAATACTTTTCCTGCTAAAAATTTACCAACGTTTGTGTAAAGGGAAAATGGAAAACCGTTTAGGAGTAAACAAATCCAGTACACTCATCCAGCATTCGAAACCCGACCTTTGCGTGTTTGACAAACCAGACCAGATAAGCTTGAAGTTTAATCCTTGTATCCACTGAGAGTAATATGTCGGTGTATTGACTCACTATCATTGGGCAAGGGTAAAACATGTGTGTGTGTGTGTGTGTGTGTGTGTGTGTGGTTAGGCCTATAAAATCTAAATATCAGGTTTGAACAAAATCCATCGAACCGTTTTCGCTTCCGTTCGGTTCGGTGGCCACATTTTTTGGGTTCGTGGCCACATAAAACGTAAAAATTCGTCATAATGTAGGTATCAGTTTTTTTCACGATCACAATACTTTCTCTTGGCATGAGAAAGTATAAAAGAAGGCATTTATTTATAATGATGGATAAAAAAAATCCAACTAAATACTGTACCGGTCCCCGAGTAGAATTGTTTTCGTTTCAAAAACCCAGCAAAATGTGTTATTGTCAAGCATTTATCAAAATGTACTCTTTTTAACTTCCTCGCGCCCCAGCATAATTTGTTTCCATGTGACAGCTGTTTCCAGCCTAATAAGAGTGTACGTGCTCTCCGATTGGTCACAACTATTCTCCATGACAAGTGGAAGTGGGGAGACATGACATGTTTTTGACGGGGTGACGCAACTTGTTTCTGATGGCTTCATTCCTGGTCGTGCTTCGCCTTGTTTTCAACTTTGCTGTCTTATAGCTAACATAGTTGATGTGCAGCAATGTATATATCAAACTAACTCCCAGATTCACATTTCGATTATTATGCTAAACGAATTTTAAAGAAATCATTTCTTGACAGCACGTTAAATTTATGTTTGAAAATAATTGATTGTCTTAAAAAATTGTGTTTTTTTAAATCAGACTCCATGAGGGATTTATTTTCAATCTATGATATGCTTTAAGATGTTCAAGAAGGTAGAGTTGTGTCCGTTGATTGGCAAGGTGCCCCTTTCCCAGTTAGATGTAAACATAGACTGAACGTTAAAAATAAATAAAACTATATTATTGATTAATTAATTAACACACTTAAATTGATTACATTTTTTGAAACTGTCAAGCTTTAATTTTGTTGGCCACTCGTTGAATAAAGTGATTTGGATCAAACTATAGGTATAAGCTAACAGTTTCAATTATCCTCGTGTCAAAAATATGTATAAATTAACTATTAGAAAAAAAAATGATTAAATTATCTCACCGAAGCAGAAAGGTTTGTAGATTTCCCCCGTCCAAGTAAGAAAATTCAAATTAAATTACAACAATAATTATTGTGTTAGTATAAGTAATAATTTGATTTACAATACAAACGGAAGTGTGTAGGAATAAATGTTTCTTTTTTAAGATGATAAAACCCAATTTGAATGGCAATTTTTTTGGTTGTGATCTCGGGTAGAAGTCGACAGGAGTGAATTCAATCAAAGTTAACTATGCCTATAACAATACTATCCTTATATTAACTCATTTCGTTTAAGGAACGTTCTATAGAAGAATGTGGTCATGGGCTGGTTTTATTCGTTTTCCTCATAACGTATGTAAATAAGATTCCTTGACAATGCGTTACATAATCCGCAAGACTTCTTTGATTTGATCTTAACGTGAAACTATTTCTTTGTAAGATCGAACCTACTTCCTCTAACGTTTTAAAACGAGAGCTTGGGGTGACCTAATTAAACTACTGTACATAATCTAACACTTGTGAGGTCATGGGGCAAAGTACAATAGGATTTTACGTGTGTGTGTGTGTGTGTGTGTGTGTGTGTGTGTTCACACAACAATTGTCAGTAGGACCCGCTTGTCTCTTCGACCGTTCCGGTTCGTCATCCGGACAAGTTACTAGACATTATCATGATTACCTTTTTACGCTAGTTGTAGTCCTCGTGTACCTGCTACATCTCCATTCACATGAATCCTTCTAGAGAGATTTGGCACAACCGGGTTACGCAAAACACGTTCGTAATGTAACTCGGTGGCAACCATCGCATTCCTGTTCTTTCAGAAGACGAAGGCCATGGACAATTACTGGGGGGCATTACTTGCCCACACCTCGAGGGATATACGTCTTAAAATGCCTGTCACACATCTTACAGAGAAACGGGTGCATTGTAATAACGTGTGAGGTTGAACATGAATCTTGATTACATTGGTGTTATTTTCTGATATTCAACTTAACAAATAAGTTTAAGAACTGATCAAAGTGAGTCTCCTCTGTAATAGATTTAAAGGCTTACGAATGCACACTAATATCACGTGTGTGTAAAGAACAGATTGCTTATAAACCGGTAGTAAACTTTATGAAAGCGGCCACAAGGACTAATTTAAACTTATAGTTATCCATACCACATCAAGGATATTTATACTACTGAACTCGAATGTCAAGGTTATTAAATTGTTTAGTTAATGATCTCCTTGTGTTGAACTAAATACGGTTAAACTCTTGCGCTAACCATTTGATTCTTCCCAATTTAAATGTTAGATTCTTACAGTATGTAAGCCAAATTAAAATATGCCTCGGACATAAATATGAACGCTCAAATTGCTATCACTTGCCAAAACCTCTTAAAAACCATTTATATGACTAGTTTGTAGATTGTCTCTAAAATGTTTAGTTTTAACTATCTTATAACACATTATCACAGGCGCTAGCGAGGAAATGAAGCCTAATGCTTAGCAAAACCTATACCAGATTTCTAGAACGTGTGTAGTAGAGTAGATAGAAGTTAAGGAGAATGCATATACTTCTGCAACTAAGATAAACATGATTCGACCACGATCAAAACTACAAAGTGCCTTGAATTACAATAAAAAAAAACTCTTAAGTAACTGATAAAGGCATATATTGTTTAAAAAAAACTGAAACTCTGGGATTGAGTGGTTCAACGCCCCCCCCCCCCTTCCCCTCAAACTCCCTTCTCAATTCCTTATCCATGCAACTCATTATTATTATTATGTTTTTTCATAGCATATTACTACCCGTCTGGACTTAAAACATATTAATTGCGCTTGTGGGGAGGATGGGTGAGGTAGAATGTTTAATGACATGTTATTTCATTTACTAGGAGAGAGTGGGAGAGCATTTAGGAAACTAAACTCACTGTACACCCGGTCAGAATCCAAACCAGACAAGATGATTAGAATATTAAACCCGCGGGCGGATCTTAAGGTTATTAGAATGTTCTTCCTCCCCAACATTGAAATAATGGTTAAGCCACTGGTAGGACACAAACACGTTCTGTTTTGATCGCTCTTAACTATACTCGTGTAAATAAACTGCCTTTGGAAAGTATCGCGAATCTCCTGCTTGTAAAATAAATGGCCGCGCCGTCGATTGGCCCCTCCCTCCTTCACCTCTGTCCGGTCTCGATCATTTCCCATGCCCTGAATCCCCCCGCGTCCATCGTTGGCCGAAGAAGAACCGGTCCTGAGTTGAACTTGGTAGAGAGCGAGAGAGAACGCTCTAGCAACCTCCAGTTCTATTTGTGGCTCATGTTATGCAATGAACTCCCTTACATACACGCCCACTTCTCTGTACCTTTTCCCTTCTACAATGTTCCACGGGCGACCTGTAGCGATATTGAGACCGCAAACAGCCACACTGGAGAGTATGGAAAGAATGGATGGAGGTTGAAGATGTTGGTGCCAGGGGTTGTACAAATTCTGGGTGCCACACATAATCCAGAAATACGCTTACCAACTCTGAAGTCTTGGCGGCATAGTTTGTTTTCTTCTTCAAACAACGACGTGGCCGTCGCTGTACGGCCGGGAAGACTAACTCCTGTTCTAGGGGCAAGTCCACTTTCGTCGATGTGTGATAAACCAACTTTGATGTACGATTAATATATTTGAAACATTTAACTAAATATGACACATTTCGAGTTATAATCAGTTTTAAGACATCTAATGAACAGCATTTTAACACCTGATACTGATTAGATTAAATTACATCAAGAACATAAGCATAGTTAAATTGTGATATATCAGCATAAGACATATCACAATGTACGTGGTTTTTTCTCCAAGCCTTTCTTTTTACTTAGATACACTTAATGGATAATTTACAACAATAAAAACATTATCATCGACCATTTCCTCGCATGCTTTAATCTTTGTTTCGCATCTGTAAAGTTATATTTGGTTAACTCTATCTAAAAGTGTATATACATATTGATATAAGTGTATATTTATATTTATATATAGGCCTACACACATATATGTGTGTGTGTGCTTATTCTGTTCTATGACAGGTAAATTTCCGGTCCTCTGCCTCCTCCTTCATCTCCCAGAATGTTCTTTTTTCCTTAAAGTTGTCCACTATTTGAATCCTATTATTATATGTTCACCAAAGCTCGCGTGGGTCAACTAAGGGCCTCGCGTGGCTCTCTGATCGTGATTTGTAGTTCCCTTGTTTACGGGGAATGTTAGGTTGCGAACGCCCTCTCCTTTCGCCGCTTTCGTTCTTCATTTGTGCTCGATGGCGTCTCTACAGTAGACCGGAATACAGCGATAGTACGGTTAATAATATCGAGACCCGTGTCAATGACGCTCGAGCATCTAGTTTGTTTTGTTGCCTGGGAGTTCTACAGCTTCCGAGGTCATTCTTGAGGTAGATTATTGCTTCTATACAATCTCACATACCTAACCTTTTTAGCTATTTATAAGGACATGTTTAATTACTGTGCTTCTTTTATTACTTAACAATAAAATTAATAGACCAGAACAATAAATAATGTATGTGTTACATTTTATTGATATCTTATAAAATTGATTATGTAACACATTCCAAAGAAGCACGAGCCTCTATTAATTTCAATACCATAAAAGTGTAATTCCCTTTTTGGGCCACATATCTTTCTTAACTCTTTTTTTTAAAACACCTTAAATTTCTTTTCTTCATTTAAGACCATGAGACCGTGCTTCAAAACCATAGAGCAACCGGGAAAATTATTGTTTTGTGACTCGCCTCGGTGGCATAGTTAGCTAACGCGCTGGTTTTATGTTGAGCTATACTGCCGATGACGGGGAGATTGAGGTTAAAATCTCTCTCGGGGGAACTAGGGGTGGTTTTTCCTCAATTGTTTTCCACTATCCCTCCACGCAAATTCTGGTCCACTTCCTCTATATTCAACCTTCCCAATTACTGACCCATTAGCTTAAATTGTACTTAAGCGTACAGCCCAAACTGTTCCCAAACTGTTAGTAAGACGCTGTGCTAAGTATTATTATTGTTTTATATAATTATTCTTAGTTTTATATTTCTTGAAAGCAGACGATATTTCAACAACTTACTGACCCGATAGTGTGTATTTTTCGACTGTGCTCTTTTCCTAAATTCCACTCTAATATCGTTATCGCTAGTTTAAATAATTTTTACTAAATATTGAAACTCTATTTGTTCTATAATAGTATTATTTAATAACTATAATTTTTTTAATAGAAGTGATCAAAACCACTTTGGAGTTTGAGATCTTATTAGATACTACCCAAAAATATAACGTTTGATTTTATTATAATTTGTTATCATTAGGGATAGTTTAATCGCAAGGGGGAAAATATTATAACTAAGATTATAACTATAATTTTTTTAATAGAAGTGATCAAAACCACTTTGGAGTTTGAGATCTTATTAGTGTAAATGAACAAAAGCATTTGACTAGAAATGATGTAAATTTGATTTATCCTCTTATTTTATTGCATGAAAAAAACAACAGTTTATCCATGAACTTTAAAAAACAAAACAAAAAAACACTACAGGATGGAGTTCATTCACCTTTAACAATAAATGAAAACTGATGATAACGTTACCCTTTGTTTCTCATCGTGACAAAGAAACGCTTCAATGACTTGATCGGAACTCTACAATTTAAACCGAATTAAAACTTGAAGCATTCCATCAATTTGTCTACCTTCCGCCCCCCCCCC